>CAUYLG010008920.1:0-33943 GCA_963573385.1 Cacajao melanocephalus
TAAAATAACTAAAATAATATAATTGAATTGTTTATAACATGAAGAATAAAGGCTTGAGGGGCTGACTACCCCATTTTCCACAATGTAATTATTATACATCACATGCCCATATGAAAACATCTCATGTACCCTATAAATATAGACACCTACTAGGTACTCACAAAAATTAAAAATAAAAAAAAATTTTTTTAAAGAAAACAAACCCTGATCTGCTTGCCTGTTGGCTTGCGGTCCATTCTAATTTCTTTCTAAAGTATATCTGAGAAATAATCTGCAGGTCATAGTATGTTCCAAACAAAATATCACTAATCCAAAAATAATAAAGTTACTAAAGTAAAAGGAAATATTGCTATTATTTAAACATGTAGGGGACTAGTATTATTGTCCCATTTTAAAGAGATAAACATTGCTCAGTATTTTTAAAAAATAAACTTTAGTGGGTATTACAAGACAAACATAAGAAATTTATCTCCATCTGAAATCATGCATGATATTATAATTTCATGGAAATACTTTAGAGTAATGACTTTCAAATGAATACAGGAAGAATGTTATTAAAAAGAACAAAGATTAGGAAATATACTGTAGCACATAATCCTGCAGTGGGGAAGGGAACAGTCTCTTATGATCTAATAGGATTTTTCCATTCTTAAATTGGTTAATCTTAGACACAAAGCAAATAAATCATTCTTGGTTTCTAAAAGTCCATGGTGATACTCAAAGGAAATTAATTCTTTTTGCTACACATGGTTTATAAAAACCTATTATTAAAGCCAACTCAATGAAAATTCTAGGTTTATTACTACAATAAGATATCAATTTTTCTTAAGGGATTTTTCCATCCGTTTCCAAATAGTTACAAACACAAAAGTGACTTTCTAGTATCAAGAATTATGTGATGCGTGTGGCAGAATGGTAAAGGTACGATGCTGGCATAAACGGAGAGCTTGTGAACTCAGTTTGGTAAAGAGGCCAACACTTGAAAACTGAAAGCAGAGGCTTTCTGAAAAATTCAGATGTTCTAAAGATACCATTCCATCACTTTAAATTTGAGTGGAAAAGTGCCTAATTACTGGTGAAAATGTGATTAAAGTTCTTATCAAATACAGCCACTATATTGGAATCAAAATGTTATCATCACTTAAAAATGATTTATTTAGAACCTAATTGCACGAGTAAGGCAGCAGTTGCCCTCATGGTGCTAACAATCAAAGATGGACACTTATATCAATGCACATATATTGAGACATGGAATTAAGGCTTGCAGAGCAAATATATAAATGGAAACAGGCATCATCTGAATAAAGGGTAACTGCACCGCAGCAAGAAGGCAACATATGTAACTGGGTTGAGAACAGAATAGCTATGAAAACCTTTCCTTCCAACTGAATAAACTATGTGGAAACAGTCTGGTCTTTGGTTAATCAGGAGAGTTTGATGAAAGAACAGGGATTTCAAAATCTGTTAGAAAGTTCACAAAACAGGTATAATCTGTAACCTTCCACAGGTAGGTGGTGACAGAAAAGGAGGAATGAGAAGCCACTGAATAATGGAAAATGGATCAAAGGTGATTTCTTAAAGGTAGAAAATAACATGGACAACTGGTGTCTTGAGGGAAAGAAACGAATAAAGCTTGAATGATTCAACCCAGGGCTCTTCCTTGACTCATTTCTTTTCCTTACACACAACATCCAATACAGCAGTAAGTCCTGTTAGCTTTACCTTCAAAATACAGTGCAAACCTGAAACCTCTTCTCCACTACTAATCTCTTAGTTCAAATCACTACCATCTTTCACCTGGACTTCCGCAAAGGCCTCTTAACTTTCCTCTTTGCTTCCACTATACCCAGCATCCACTATTCACTACAGTCTACCCTCTACCCAGGAACCAAAATTTTATAATGACTAATCACACTTAGAAGAAAACACAAACTGAAGCTACTAGAATCCTATTTAATCCATAATATTGCTAGAATAGTACATGTTTTGATGACACCAGTTGAACACCAACTATATAACAAAGTATTGAGTTCTATACTTCATTATACTGAAAAAATATTTTATACTTTAATATATACATATGTCACAGTCATACTATCTATTAAATTCTCCTTTGGGAGCAACCAAAGGAGCCTAAGTACTAAATTTTAAACAATTATTTGCATCCTAAACACCTGAGATGATAGAGTTGCTAATCCATGCACAGCAATTACAAATCAGAGGTTGACAATTATGTAAGTAGCTGGAGCAAAAGTCAAAGGATTCACATTCACTCATAAGGGGAGGGCTCTTGAGGACAAAGGTTTAGGGGTAACATAGGTGTGACTTGGGACTGTGGATATGACACCACACAAGAAGGGCAGCTCAATTTCGCAACTTTGGTCCAGATGCTTACTTGATTATACTCACATCTCGCTTCCATTGGCTTGAAGTTGGCCTGACAACTCCAACCAAGTAAGGTCAGGAGTAAGATGAATCTATCTTGAAATGCCCCACATTTATGAATAATTACAAACTAACCTGCTAAAGAACTTAGAGCTGTGTCTTTATCCTATTTAAATCACTATGAAATTAACTGATAACCATGTTTTTAACTTGGGCCTAGTGGCCAAAGAGAGGCCTGACTAGAAACCATGAGAGTCTCTGATTTGGGGAAAGTCTAATGCCCTAGGCACACAACTACTGGACTTCACACAACCAAGATTATTATATCTCTTGAGGAAAAAGGTAGTAAAATCTTTAAGAATGGGGGAGGCTTCTTAAGGAAGAAATTCACCCCTGCATATAGATATAAAATTCTACAGGATAAAAATGGGATTAGTTAGGGGAAAAAAATTTGAAAACAAATATGCCGAAATATTAACAATGATTTATTCTGGGTGGTGGTACTATGGAAGACTGTTATTTTGCTCTTTGTATTTTGGGGGTGGAGGGCATATATTATTTTCTTTTAAAAGAAAAGCATTTCTGGGTGGAAGTCTATGCCTTTACCTCTTTGGTTCCAACTATGCTTCTCCTTTAAGACAATAAGCACCAAGTCACATGCCTAGAAAGCCCAGGCAACTAATGCAAGTGAGTGGTTAATTGTGTCAAAGCAGCAAGCACATTTCCATGTCAAGAGGCAGCTGCTCCTTTGCACAAGCATACAGCTGCAGCAAAGAAAGGCAGGTAGCATTGTTGAGAGATCTTAAAATATTTTTGACACTTGAAATCTAAATTTTTGTTGAAACTTTCTGATTTTTAAATTGTGGCAATTTTAATTTTTAAAACCTAAGCAAATAGAAAAGCAAAACAAAGCAAACTCTGTGAGGTATCAAGCAAAGTATAAAGGATTTTCAAGGGTGATTTTGCCCATAAAAAGTACAAGGTACATATTTGTTTTGATATGCCAACCTATATTCATGGTTACACACCAGAAGCACAGATCTAGATTTTTTTTTTTTTAAAGAATAGCAATGACTATAAGTAGAAGTTTGGGCATACAAACAATCCCTTTAAGAGAACTATTAAATCTGTTATCTAAATGGAGGATGGACAGAAAAATCTCAACTATTACTTTCTGCTAGTAAAATTTATTCCCTTCTATTTATTGTTGTCTCTATTGCATGTTAACAGATTAAACAAGATAATGGGAGAGACATCTAAAATGGGGTGTCAGAGTAAAACTAATTTGTCAATGAAATAAGTATGTTCTGCTTTGTTATTTTGTATATTCAACATGAAATTTGCTGAGAAAAAGTAACAAAGACTAGATGAGTCAGAGAAAGGAAACCTGAGGGATCTGTTAAGACAAATCTATGATAAGAATTCTTTCTCTCAAAGAACTGGATGCAAGGGGTGTCATCCCAGGTGGATAAGAGACAAGGCAGCTAGGGCCATAAGGTGATGGGGGAATGTCGGCTGGCCAAAACCCCATCAAGCTCAAGTGGAAGACCTTGCTCTTGTCAGAATCTTCAGGTGAAGTAGAACAGACTGAGGTGGAGAGTGGAAAGAACGGAGTGTGAGTATGGAAGGTATGACAGGTTGGTAAGAAGGTTTAGAGAAAGCCTAAAAATATATTCAAACAAGGGAGAAAAATAAAAAGCATCTGGAGGATAAAACAACTAGAGGTAGGATACAAAGAAAGAGGGTGGAATGAGACAGAGGGAGAAAACCATAAAGCCATTTATAAGACAGGTACTGAGGTAAGGCCAGCAAAGAATAGTGGCCTGAAGTCAGACCCTGGGAAACAATCTGGAATGCTGTTCTGACAGGAAGAGAGAGACTAACAACAGGTTTCCAGATTTGGCCAAGTTTTTTCAGCTTTGTTACTTTTGGCCAGGTAGGGGATATTTACCCACTAAGGGCCAGATGAGGTGGAGAACAAACATAACCCCAGAGAGGTATGCAGAATGATCAGTTCCCTCAGTAGACTGGAGGCCAGAAATACCATCCTAAAAGTCTGAGACTGGCCTAGGATTAAGCAGTGTATCCTTATTACAGGTAGGCAAAGCTGTGATTCATCTATCAGCAAGTTTGCTATCTGCTATATTTCTGCTAAAAGTAAGCATCCAGGAAGTTAACCTGTTTCATTTACTTTGCAACCAATATATGGTCATGAAAACATTTAAAGAAAGAATTTTTTAAAAGTTTTACAGAAGCTAAGTGATACTTTTTTCTATGTCATATGTGGCCCTTGGACTTTATGTTTACATAAGAAAGACAGCAGCAGAGTCTGTTTTAATCTTTAACCACAAATGATTTCCAAGAATGAGTGACACAACCTCAGTTCCTCTTGTTACTTTCAACCAGTGTCTAGCATTTATTTTATTTTTTTTGGAGAAACAGTCTCACTCTATTGCCCAGGCTGGAGTGCAGTGGTGCAATCATGGCTCATTGCAGCTTCAAACCCTGAACACACGAGATCCTCCTACTTCAGCTTCCTGAGTAGGTGGGACTACAGGCATGCACCACCACACCTGGTTAATTTTTAAAATCGTTTGTAGAGACAAGGTGTCACTATGTTTCGTAGGCTTAGTCTCCAACTACTGGCATAAAGTGATCCTCCCTTCTTGGCCTCCCAAATTTCTGGGATTACAGGTATGAGTTCCCGTACCCAGACAGTTTCTAGCATGTAAACTTATTCACGCATGCTTGAAAATCAAGCATGTTGAAAATACCACCCTACATTAAGCTGTGAAACTGTTTATTCAGAATGAAAACATTGCAGTATAAGTGAGTATAGAGCAATCACTCAAGACTGACTAAGCAAATTAAACCTGAAACTTGTATGCTTATCAAGCATTAAAAATGAATCTCTACTACCTATTTGAAATGGAGCTAAACTAAAATAGATAACCAACTAAGGAAATGGTATGGGCACTGAAGACCAAACAATGGTGATCAAAATTGCTGGGATCTTCTACTTTTTGGCCCATGCATAATTAACGTCACTGGAGACTCATGTTCTGGTTCCGAACAGAAAGTGTTATCCATTATTTTCTCTTTGTTTGCAAAAGATCTTTAGCACCAAATGGTCAAACATGACAGAAGAAAATGAACTTGCAATTCATATTAAACTTTATAGTGCCTTCAGGGATTAATAGATATAAATGTGCCACGAGAATGAAACAAAGGCTTTCCAAAGTGATACTCCACATGGTTACACAAAAGAAGAGTGCTCCTTAGTGGACACGTCAAGCAATCTTGTTCATTAGAAAACCTCCAACTTACTTTTAAGATCGTTCTGGGCTTGGAGGGAACTGGTTAAAGGCAAAGACTCTGAAATCTGGGAAAGTCAGGCTAAAGTCTGAGCAGGGTCTGGTGACAGGGCACAACACCCTCTAAACCTTATCCATCTGCTACTGTTACAGGGTTTGGAAAGTTCACTGACTCTGCAATTCCCTCTCCTATGGTGTTAGGCCACATGAGCACATTGTTCCCACCCACACATACTCTAAAGGCACGCAGAAGGGAAACATTTTCTTGGCCTCTTAATTATAGCTAACCCAAGCAAAGAAGGCCTCCTAGGCAAAATGATAGCCCTCAGAAAAGGAAGATCTAGGTATGCAAATAGATGTAAATATTTATTTTACAGTTAATTTAGTCCTGAATGATATTAAAATAGTAGAATGCAAAATGTCCAACTACTCTTTGGGGGCAGAAAAAAGAAAAAACATGATTATTAATGATACTAGTATTTGTTGAGTGCTGATGTTTTGCTAAGCACTGTGCTAATGCTTGCAGTACTTCAAGGACCCCTTATCTAATGAATTGAATTCTATAATATATGTGTATCACACACACATATATCTACATCCACACGTTATTGCTCTAAATAATGAACACTATAGTATTCAAATTGTAGAGCTGGTAAAACAAGGACAAAATTAACAAGTGGCAGGTAAGGGTATAAAATCTAGACCTCTTGAATTCAATACTGAATCATATAAATATTAACTATGAATCATTATCCTGCCTTTATGTCAAGTTTATTTTTTATTTGAGCTAAATTAATCTATAAAATTAAAATTTACATAATATTTATATTTTCATGTAAGCATATATTCAATGTGGTAAACCTTCTGCTAGCTCAGTGACATTCTGTATTCAATTCTGTTTCTCTAAGGTGAGACATTTTCCTCTTTAAAATGTGTGCAAACAACAAACAATAAGGAGTCAATAAGAAATAGCTATTTCAAAAGCAAATACATGTGAAAGAATCACTCCCTAAAGCAAGGGTTCAATTTCCTAACCTGTCCATACAGGTCGGTGCTTTGTTGGACTTCATGGTCTACACTCTGCGTGGGTCAGCCCACCAACAAGCACCTGCCATGAGGGGAATGTCATCCAGCCCTGATAGGTCTTTTCACTTCTAACACAAATATATTTAGACCATAAAATAAAGCATAGCTGTCAGGGGCCAAGCTAGATGAATGGGTGTCTACTTGCCTCATATATTACCTATTACAATGCAAATTATTATCTACTTATTTCTCAAGAAATAACTTCAATGCTTATATAACAAATCAGCCAGGTGCAGTGGCTCACACCTATAGTTCCAGCACTTTTGAGAGGCTGAGGCAGGTCAATTGCTTGAGGTCAGGATTTTGAGATCAGCCTTAGTAACATGGCAAAACCCCATCTCTACAGATAATACAAAAATAAATTAGCTGGGCATGGTGGAACATGCCTGTAGTCCCACCTAGTTGGGAGGCTGAGGTGGGAGAATCTTTTGAGACAGGAGGTTGAGGCTGCAGTAAGCTGCAATCGTGCCACTGCACTCCAGCCCCCAGCAACAGAGCAAGACCTTGTCTCAAAAAAAGGTCACCTAACATCAGATTTATTTATTTTAAAATCTGATTATTTCAGACTAAATTTGGAAGACCAATAAACATGAAGAGAGAAATTTCCTTAGACTGAAATTTCTGAGGAAGAAACTTCAGATCTATTGCATTTAAACTAATTTATCATAGTTAAAAAATAACAATAACACAGTCCAACAATTTACATTTTCAACTACAGTGAAATCCAGTGAGCTTGATCGTTTTGATAGTCAGTGACCTCTAAAAATGGAATTCAAGCACTTATCTGCACTGCCACTGGCACTCCTAGATAGAACAGAGCACATCTCATTCTAATAAATGACACAAATTTATAAATAAACAACTTTCAGTTCAACTGTCCACACAAAATTAACAAAGGCAGTTCACAAAGTTATAAAGACTATACCTTTGGATGTGCTACTCGGGACTGCTTGCTTACAGATGTCTCAGATTTTGGCTGTACACTCCCTGTTACATGATATTTCTCAAACTGGAGGACAGCAAGTTAAATTTATTATCAGCAAATTAGAAGCTATTTCAATGCATAAGAAGCCTTAAATAATGGCATTCTCATCAGTTGGTTTCCTATCTTGAAATTTGCTGAAAAGGTGACAGATATTCTAGGTATTAACTGAAGAAAAGAGAAAAAAAAGGTTAAGTTTTAAAGATGCTCTATCTGAAGACCCTGCCCACCTCTTGACCCTATTTTCTAAGACTCCCCATCTTGTTCCCTAAACTCCAGCTACAATGTCCTCTTTGTTGCTCAAGCATGCCAGGCCTTTTTCTAGCCTCTGGGCCTTTGCACTTGTTGTTTTCTCTGCCTAGATTTTTTTTTGTCATAGATATTTTCCTTTCTTCTCGATTCACACGTCAGCCCCACAGTGATGTCTTTTCCGACCTTGTATCCCTTCCATTACTCTCTAACAGATTTTCACTGTTACACTTACCACTAGCTAAAGTCTGTTTATTTACTCCTTCATTCTGTCTCAAATGCCAAGGTATGTCCTTTCAGAGAGCAGAGACTGTGTCCTTTGTTGTTTACCACTGTGAACATGGTTGCCTGGCCCATTTTAGAAACTCAAGCATGAGGATCGCTTGAGCCCAGGAGACCAACCTGGGCAACGTAGCAAGACCTCATCTCTACGAAAAAAATAACCAGACATGGTGGTGCATGCTGGTGGTCACAGCTGCTCAGGAGGGTGAGGTGGGAGAATTACTTGAGCTCAGAAGGTTGAGGCTGCAAAAAACCATAATCATGCCACTGCACTCTGGCGTAGGTGACAGAGCAAGACCCTGTCTCATAAACAAAACAAAACAAAACAAAACAAAACAAAAACAAAACTTAATACTGATTAATGTAATGAATGACTTAAATTAATCTAATTAGAGCATTTTGACTTAAGGATCGGACTCAGGAAATAAGACATTGCTCCTTAATATTGATATTCCTCATTTTTTTTTTGTATTTTTAGTAGAGACAGGATTTCACCATGTTGGCGATATTCCTCATTTAATAAATTACCTTGAAGTAGTGTAAGGTAAAGAATGAACCAGGTTCCATATTCATTCTTAGAAATAGATACCCAGTGTCTTGCGCTCTGCTATTTCTTGCGTCCATGCTTGAGTGAATACGTGTCTGACAAACTCAGGAAACTCGCTGGAGTCTGGGAAGTCACTGTGCGGCCTTGCAGAGTCGGTGACTGCTGTGCTTTTAACAAGGTACCGAAATATCAGCTAAATAAAGTGTCATCATGGGAGCAAAATGGTCAAAATTTATTAATCTGCTCAGTTTTGTCAGCTAGCAGACAGATAACAGTCCCTCCCACGCCATAGGCAGCCAGCCCCACAACTCACTAAGCAAACGTAAGCTATTTCGCCACTCATTTTATATGCTGCTCTGGCTCTGGGTGCAGTTAAAATTACATCCAATTCTGCAGGTAATCCTAATGTCTTTCAACTGATACGTAACAACAGAGAATGTGGTAGTGGGATATGGGCATACAAATAATGACAATGAACACAGATCTTGGAGATGGAAAAAGGTTTGAGAATGATGAAAACCTCTGCCAAAACTTAAGCTTTGGAGCTTGCTGCTCTGCCTTGGGAACAGTATGTGCTATAGGGTGGGGCATAGTGATTTTACTGCCAGATTTTCTGATGCTGTGTTCAATTTAGTCTTTACTGTTTGCAATGGGTGCTTATTTTGAGTCGCATTCTCTCTTACTGTTAATATGTGAAAACATCCATTCATATTTTGACTCTTTATTAGGGTTTAACCACAAATCATAATTTAGCTTTAGATTATCTTCTAAAAGTATGCTGAATGTCTGTGGGATTTAATGTTATCCTCTTTATCCTCGTACCAGTTTTAAAGCAACATTAATTTTTAATATATATTTACACCTAAAATATTAGATATACATTGAACAGTGTGAACAACATATTAATAATTTCCAAAATGAACAACTTTTTGTCACTGCAGGGCATGGGAAAATAACTATTGAATTAGCTAATCTTTAATGTTTATTATTAGTCCTTATAAGTAAATAAGATTCAGATTCTTTTACAACACACTGAAGGTTTAACTTATAAAGATGGTTCTCCTTTGTTCCAACTACTTAAATATATACTAAAAACAAAGTGCAGAGGAATTAGACCTATCAGGTTGAACAAAGTTATTGAAATATACAGTACATTTAAAGAAATGCAACATGGTTATCTTTAGTTAATGGTAGAAAAGTAATATGTGCTTTAAAATTATTATTTGATAAATTGTAAAACTATTTTGTAGTTAGCTCATAAATTATAAGCAAATGGATACTACTAAAATAGGTTTTATGGGCTGATTTACACAAGAGCCTTAAAACTTGTTGAATAGTTTGACTTTGTATAGCCAAACATACCTCGGCAGCCAGGCTTCACGATGGCCCCAAGGATCCCCACCTCCTGGTATATTCTTGCGTAGTCCCCTCCCATGGTAGACTAGGGTAGCTGTGTGTGACCCATAAAATATGAAGAGAAGAGACGGTATGTGACTTCTAAGATTAGATTGTCAAATAAAATATGGCTTTTCTCTCATTGTATTCAATTTGGGGAAAGCTGATACTATGGTTAACAGTCTTATAAAAAGCCCAAAAGGTGAGAATCTGAAGCCTTCCTAAAGCAGGGAACTGGAGCCTTTAGCCAATCATCACATGAGTAAGTCATCTCAGAAACACACTATCTAGCCTCAGTCAAGCATTGAACTTCATCCCTCACTGAGAGTGACAGTAACCTCATAAAACAGCAGAGGCCAAAACTACCTAGCAAAGCCACTCCTAGATTCCCAACCCTCAGAAATGATTGTTTAAGCGGCCAAGTTTTGATATAATTTGTTATACAGTAATAGATAACTAACGGACGAATCCTCTTGCAATTCATCTGCCCCGTTACTCCATCTTGGCCACAGCCAAAGTCAATTGGGCAAGTTTTGATTTAAGATTATAGATAGAAATAAGCTGTGTTTTCGACACTTTCCAAAGACATGAATGAATATAGAAAAATCATTTAGAATTAGTATATCACTCTATTACAAACTGGGTTGGAATTTGCTTTTGCAGCATAATGAATGTGCTTCATTAACAAAAATGCATAATTCAAGAAAATACAAACTCATCTTTTGGTTAACTGGAGACAGAGGAGTGGAGGAGAAGGATTAAAAGGGTGTAAGAGAATACTTTTGGGATATGCTCATTACCTTGATTGTGCTGATGATTTTTATTGGTACATACATATGTCAAAACTTATCAAATTGTACACTTTAAATGACTGTTCGTTTTTCCATTTTACTTCATTAAAGTTTTTAAAAATGTATCTGATTAATGGATCCACAATTGACCTAATTTTCAAATGGTTACGATTTTCAAATTGCCAGGTCTGAATGACATAAGACTTTGTTTTTTGGGATCTGGGAAATTAAGAAAACCATACTTTTATATATTATTCTATCTTTGTATCACTGAAACAGTCTCATAAATTATAAAACTGTGTTGGACAATTTGAATCAGGAAGTACTTGAACAGAAAAAATTGGAAAGTTTCTCAATAAAAGTTTATTATGAAAGATATTAAGAAATATGATGGAAAGGTGACCTCACATTTACATGAAATTTTTCAATATTGAAAGAGGTGAGCACTTCAAAGCAAAAGAAGTAGATAAATCTACACTAATGATTTTTTAATTCCATGAAAGATTCTGCAACACTTCCCCTTGAAACTAGAATCAAGAGTTCTAGTCAGTTTTTCCAAAAGAATTCATCCTTTATTCTTTACATTCCAAAGGATAAAACTGAAGGTACGTTTCCTACTCTGAACTCATTACTTTTCAATAGAGACTAAAGAAAAATTACCTAGATGAGGTTATCCCATGTATACAAATACATTACTGCTTCTCCAAATTAAGGATTACATATACACATCGATAAGCAATGTAGCAGGTGGGTTTATGATAGTAGCTTCCCTTCATTGTCAGTAATATTTAGCCTATTTTAATGATATTACCTAAAACAGAAATCCTTCTAAAAGTGAAAAGAAAGGTACTGTTATGCTATAGCCAAGTAAAATTTTATTGATCTGATTAAATTTGTAGTAAACCATTTTAAATATGATATTCTATAGGATATTTTGCTTCATCATCACACCATAATTGATGTGATGATTATCAGTACCTGAAAAAACTTCTCCTTTTTGCTATTACACTTTCCATGTTTTTTCTTGTAAATGAGATGTTATTATTATTTTAATTTTACCATTTATACTTTTTTTTTTTGAGACAGAGTTTTGCTCTTGTTGCCCAGGCTGGAGTGCAATGGCACAACTTTGGCTCACTGCAACCTCTGCCTCCCAGGTTCAAGTGATTCTCCTGCCTCAGCCTCTTGAGAAGCTGGAATTATAGGCATCCACCACCACGCCCAGCTAATTTTGTATTTTTAGTAGAGACAGGATTTCTCCATGTTGCTCAGGCTGGTCTCAAACTTCCAACCGCCCACCTCAGCCTCCCAAAGTGCTGGGATTATAAGCATGAGCCACCGCACCCATCCCATACTTTTATAATTAAAGTTTACTGTAAGTAATTTGCTTCCCTGTACATGCTAATTTTCTTAATGATATTTAGAATATTGCTATCACCTATTAGTCATCTATAAGAAGGTGGTATCTTATAAAAGGCTATTTTAAGATATTACCTTTCAGTTTGTGTTGTCTAACACCCCCATAACTATCTCCATACTCACATCTATTGCTAACTCTTGAGAGCTAAGAAAACCAATACAAAACAAAAAGTGAGAAATACAAAAGTATGTCTAATCAAAAGGAAGTCTAAATGCTGGCTTGGTAATAAACCTAAATTTATGTATTTTTTAAAAACTATGAAAAACTGAAAATATTATGAAAAGAGCAAAATAATATAACATAGAAATAGCTACTCATCATCCAAATTAAAACAACAAAAATTTTCAAATTTTTTTGTTTGAAGAAAAGAACTGTTACATATGCATATAAACTTGTTCTCCCATTCTATTGCTGCTCCTTCTTCCTAGAGGTAAAAAGTGAATTTCCTTTTAATTTCAAATGCTCACATCCACTATTATACATTTTGTTTTTTGCAAAGTATATTAATTGGGAATTCCAACAAAGGCCAATTAAAAAAAGATTTTCAACTTTACTCATTATCAAGGAATGCCAATTAAAATAACAGAGAGATAGCCTATTAATCAACAGACTGAAAAACGGTTAAATATCTAATGACACCAAGTGTTGGGGAAGACGAGGATCAACAATAATTTATATGACTCTGGTAGAAATATAAGTTGTTACAATGTCTTTAGAGAACAATTTAATAATTTGGGGGTAAAACTGAATGTATCCTTATGTTGTGGCCCAGAAATCACGCTTCTAGGTATTTAAACATGAAAATGTGTCACATTTATATGTGAGGAGACATGTAAAAAGTTCATGTTAATAAATGGAAGAGTTAACACTTGCACAGCGTCTCTTATGTGACAGGTACTGTTTAATCCTTCATGTGTTTTTATTACTATCTTCATAATATGCCAACCTCATAGAAAATATGCTTCATTTAACAGGTGAGTGAACTGAGCACTGCAGTTTATGACTTGCCAAGGTCCTGTAACTAGCAGTGGTAGAACCACAAACCCAAGCAATCCAGCTCTGGAGTCAATGTTGTTAACCACGTGCTGTATGGCTCACTGAAACACCATGTGTAAGTGCAAAATGGTGGAAGTCATTCAGAGTTCATCAAGACAGGAAAGAACAAACACACAGTAGGACATTCATACAGGGAAGAATAGTACAGCCTTTCAAATGCATAAAACAGACCTACACACAGCTAGTGTACATTTCAGAAAACTAACATGGAATGAAAAGGTGGAGTTGCAAAATGATTTGACCTCTATAACAACTGAAGTCATCTTTATGATTTATTTTCAATAGCTAAAATAGCTAAAGCAATCTTAGGCTATATTAAAAATACGGAATCAAACAAAGAAAGGGATTCCTTTTTTCCCCCTTGGGGTTAAGGATTGATCACACCTAAAATAGTGTATCAATATAACGAGCTGCAAGACTGATCAACCAAACTGGGCTTAGGAGTGAGAGGCTGGAATGGGCAAGAGTTTTGTAGCTGTATGGAATGTGTGTGCAAAGTCTCTCAAGTAAGAGAATAACTGTTTATGTGCAAGAAACGTGGTCTCCATCAGCTCTCTCTTTCTCCACAGGCTTTCTATCAAATGTATCAGTACACATTTTTGATAGGGCTTAGCTGTTTGACTTAGGGCAACTATCCTCATATGAAACATTAACAAATGGTATTATAACATCATTTTACTTGATATACATTAGATACGGTGTTCTCAAGTACATGGAAGAGTATTAATAACAAATTGTGCACAAAAGCATTTCATGGAAAATTATATAATAATTTAAAACTGCCTATTTTTATCTGACCAAAAAAGGTAAAAAAATGAAATAAAATTGCATATTTTTAATACTGTATTGTTTTAGATGATAGATCTACCAAGAAGTTTCTCTTACTGTAACAGACTGTCAACAAAAAAGTACAATTCCCTCTTTAAGAATATATACTTAAGGGAATATTCTAGTACTGAAAACAATGATCTGTACAAGGAAGACCACTGAGCTCTTCCTCATTCCTTGAATGAGTCTTCTCCACAATGAGGAGAAGCCTGTTAAGAGACCACAATTCTGATGTTAATTCATCTAAACCATCAACCTCCATAGAGTAGATTTACTCTCTATAGAAAATCAATTAATATTAAAAAAAAAAAAGGTCTCTTTTCAGAGAAGACAAATAAAGACTAATAAAGACAAATACTTGAAAGATCAAGAGTTAAATTGAGCACTAATATACATGGCTAAAATGTTAGTTTTCGTGAATACTTAATGGACAAAGTGGGGGTATATTAAATGTTAATTACGCTTAATCTCAGGTCTTAAAAAATCACTTTTTTTGGGTGTGGCAACTCTTTTTGAAAAACTTGTTGGCACTCCAGTGTAGACTTTGCTATGATTTCTTTCCAACATTGTACACACCTTGTTCAAAAGACACATGACTCACAGAAGGCCACAATCCAAGATTTGATAGTCAGCATTTAGCTTGCTAATGATATCCCAGATGTAGCCACAGTTTCTACTATGAGAAAAATAGTAGACAGAGGATTACAGTATGGCTCCTATATTTCACTAGAGTCTGTTTTGCAGAAATAATAAAAATACAGGGAGAGAAGTGTCAGATAAGGTAATGAGGAGAAAGGCCACAGAGAGGTTGTGAAAAGCATGCCAACATCAACAGTTGTTACTCAATATTTGTACCACTTAACCAAAATAAGCCAAGCATAGAAGGTTAAAATGGCTAGATAAGAAAGGAGAAAACAAAGGCAACTAATATAAAGTCAACTAAGCAAATCTGCAGTACAATGATAAAAACACCAAGTGATGTATGATATCCAACATCAAATACATTACCCATTTGTAAAGAACGAAGGCCCATTTGAGTCATTTTTCACGTCCAAAGTCCACAAGCACATTTATGTATGTTTTAATGTATCATTCCAACTTTTGCCAAGAATATATTATTTTGTTTTTAAACACTTTTGCTAGCCTGAAGAGAAAGCTATTTTATATTTGCTTTAGTTACCCATTTTTAATACAATTTTATGAATACCTACGATTTTATGTCCTAATGATACAGATGTAAAAAAAAAATACAACTTTTCCTTTGTAAAAGCCCACAGTTCAGTAATGAGGCAGAAATCTACATAAACATTTCTGTTTAAAAATGAAATTATGCTGTCACAGAGTTACATGGTAGTCAGTTTTCACTTATAGGTCACTCTTCCTTCTAGAGGAAAAAATTATTTAATGCTACCCCATTCCACTAGTCAACATAAATATGATATGGGAGATCTCATGCACATTGAAGTTTGATACTGTAATGACACTTTTATGCATATATGATTTTAACAGAGCAGGACAATATTCAAAATGGTGAAATTTTGGGCACACCAATAAAAAAACAGGAATTAAAGAATACTTTTCGCTTTATTTGCTTTTATAACCTCCCTCAAGTCAGAATCTGCAGGGAAATGCCTACTTTATCTGTGTATCTGAGGTCAACCCTGTGTTGTTCTTTTTCCACATAAAATTTTACAAAAATTACTGAGTCTAGAATGCTGACTTAAAAAAACTGTGGTACAAAAACGCTATTGTGAATTATACAGCTAAAGGAAGTAAGCATTGGCGGCTAGTAAATGTTGGTAAAGATTTACATATAATCTATCTAAAAGCATGAAAGAGGAGGGACAAGATTAAGTAGAGTTAAAAGATTACGACTCCATGTTAGGTTTTAGTGTTTAGGTTTATACTTTCGTTATCAAATTTCTTATTTTTTATTATAAAATCTCACCCAAATTCTGTTTCCCATATAAATACTTCTTGGCCCTACACTGAAGACATTCTTGGTCTTGCATTAAAGACAAACAAATAAAACCTTAATAATTAATAACAAATATGCTTTCAGTGCGTATCATTAGTCAGGCACTGCAGCCGAAAATGAGTGCACAGCAGTGATGCGAACAGCCATGGTTTCTGCCCTCGTGGAGTGTATCATCCATGAGAAAACAGACATGAAAAAAGAACCACAACATGCTGAGTACTATAGTGAACAGGAAAATGAACTGAGAGAATACAGTCTGTTGGAGAGATGAAAGGATTAAATAGAGTGAAACAGAGTGATGAAGACCTCCATAACAGGTGACATTTAACCTGATCCTTGAAGTAAGAGAAGAAACCTCTCATACAAACAGCCAAGGATCGGGGAAAAGAGCACGCCAGGCAGAGACCAAGGGACCCACAAAGGTTCCAAGGCACACGACACCTTCAGGGAACCAAGGTGGGGTGAGTGTGGAATGGGTGGTAGACTGGTGATCTGGACTGGAGCTGGTGATACATAGTCTTGACGGCCATAATCTGATGTGGAATTGATCTTGAACAGTGGAAGCTGTAAAAGCATTTCAAAAGAGGACATGCATGGCATTTTAAAAAGATGACACTGGCTTCTAACTAGAGAACAAATTGGCAGAGAGAAGAGGTAAAGCAGGCAGATCAGTTAAAAAACTATTTCAGTTGTCACCTAAGATGTGGTACGTTTGGCAAAAGGCAGTAGAGGGATTTGGAAAAAAGCAGATGAACTCATGACATAAATTAAAGGTAGAATTAAAAGAATGTGCTGGTAGACTAAAGTCTTGCTGGTAGGCTGAATATACATATAGGAAGGAAAGAATAACGCTTGAGAAATTCTGTGAATGATGGCCCCAATTATTAAGATACAGGAAACAGCAAGAATAATGGTTTTCAAGGGGATGTTAAACTCGTCATCTGGACATGTTAAGTTTGAGACACCTGTGAGACATCCAAGAAGAGCTATCAAGGAGCAACAGAGCATATAAGACACAGCTTAAACGAGTGGTTAATGGTGGAGATCAAAGTTTGTAAGTCATGAAGTATACAAAAATGGTTAAAGCTTAACGCTATGGCTAATGATGAGATCATTATGGAGAAACTATGGAGTAATATTTCCATAATTGTAGTATACAATTTCCTGGCGAGATTCTGATTCAGTAGGTTTGGGGTGGAGGCTTTGAATCTGCATTTTTATTAAACTCTCCAGGCACATCTCATCCAAGTACATTGTTAAATACTGCTGTAGAGACAGAAAATAAGTGAGCCCAGTAGTCAGCTGACAACCTCTAGCAGTTGGTAGTTGGCCAGAAGAGGAAGAGTTTGAGAAGCTGAAGCCAGAGACCAACCAGGAGTGAGTGTTCAATATAATTTTTGGAACCATCTTCAAAGTGAAAATAAAGGCTTCAGACTATTAGGTAATACTAGTAAGAATATGATCAGAATTCCTTTCAGCAATTTAGTGCCAAGAGCCAGCCTCCAGAACAATAGGTTGGTGCAAGTGCTTGATGCTGTTCAATAAATATGTGCATTGTCACCGTAAGAAAAAATATGGATTATGTCAGCAACAGTTTGGTTGCTGCCTTCTAAGTACAACTATGAATCCTGCTACACTAAAATCAGGAGAAGGCATCATGGGATTAGTATTGGATATTTTAGAGTTAATGAGATCTTGATCAAGCCACTTCCATATACTGAGGGTGAGTAATGAGCAACATTGCCACCTTTCCCCCTTTTCTTCTTCATGTTACATGCAGCAGCCTCAAGATCTGAATATTAAACAACTCCTTAAAAAAATAGGCTAAGAAAAAAAGGGCCAAATTATGAGAGTCGTTTCTATCTCTTTCTCTAATTTATATTCTGTTTTCAACCCCTCTCCCAGCACTCCTTATCTCCATAGTATTTTAACTGCTTAGAAATGTCACCTTTCAGTCCCCACCTTGTGCCAAACAAATTAAGCTTCAGAATGCTTCCTTCCATCTCCTCTCAAAGCTTGTCACATTTCACCTAGGGTTGTGTGATAATCATTTGATCCATAAACTTACTATATGCTGATGGGTTTGTTATTTCCCACAGATTTGCACTTTAATAGGAGTTTTTGTAGAGCAAACTTTAATTTGAAGGAGTTAAGCTGAAGTTGGAGCATTTCCATATCATTATGGAGAAGACGTAAGTATGGAGAAGATAATTTAACAACCCCTAATCAACACCCAACAGATTGCTATCTGTTTCACCTGTAAAGTCCTGAGACTTTAAGAAGTCTCTGAGTTAATCTCCTGGGAACAAGAAAACCTTTAGAAAGACTGCCAAGAGATTATTAATTGCTTCAGAAAGCTGATTTCATGTTATATGATAACAGAAAAACATCTTAAACAACAAGTACATCTACGAGTCTGTCTTGTGAAAAATCTACACAGAGCTAAAGATTTTCTTCACCAAATAAAACTGGAAGTGGTCCTTAAATGAAGGGTTGCAAATCAAAGGTTATCAAGTACAAAACTATTAACATACATGTGTGGAGGAGCTAGATATAAAACAACGTGGGGCTGCAAGGTCCATGGGAAGCATACTGTAAGAACATACATACCACAACTGTGGGCCAAACTCAAACCACAGGACCTTAGTGCCTCTGCACTAAACTCCTCAGGCCACTGTACAGGAATGAGAGCAGGATTCATTATTCCGGTTGCCAAAGAAATAAAAGGAAATATCAATTAGGGTATTCAACTTTCCTGGATTGCTTGGGACTGAAGGATTTACTGAGACGTAGAACTTTCAGTCCTAAACCCAGGACAGAACGAGGCAGGCGGAGGTAACTGGACACCTTAAATCAAGACAATTATTGTAATATGCTTTGGGCCAGTGAAACAAAACATGATGACAATGTGGAGTCTAGTTTTTACAAAAAGTTGAAATTGGTAGTTTGGTTGGAGTCACAAAGCACATAAGGAAGAGGGCAGAGCCATCACCAAGATATTCTCCAAAGAATAGCATGACCAGAGAATTAATTGTCATAGGCACCTGATATATACCACTAGCACTGTCTTTTCAATATCTCATACAAAAACAATACTGCAAAAATGTAGTAGCAGCTCTTGAAGAGACCGTAATATGAAACAAAAGAAGTCAGAAGCAATTTAATGACCCAGTTGTGTTAAAATCAACATCCTAAAATCAAAGGAGATAATTGTTCTATAATTTAAAAACAACAGGATGCATTTCATAAAGTGTGCAGAAAAAAAATGATGAAAAGAATAGACTGGTTGTCTAGAGTAGTGGTTCTCACTTGGATACAATTTTGGCCTCCAGGAGACATTTGGTAATGTCTAGAGACATTTTTAGTTTTTGCAAAATGTTTTAGGGGAAGCGCGCTACTGGCATTTACAGGGTAGAGGGTAAGGATGCTGCTAAACATCCTACAATACACAAGACAGTGCCCCACAACAAGTTATCTCATCCCAAATGTCAATAGTGCCTAAGTTAAGAAATCCTAGTCTAAGGCCATAAATCCTTTATAAGAACCATTTGGTTAATGCCAGTGACGTTAAAGTGCATGATAGCAATTTAGTTCTATGAGTGTGATTCCTAACTTGACATAGGGCAATAAAAGGAGACAAGGAAGGAAGGAATGAAGTAATGCTATGGATGATGCACAAACTAAGGACTAAAAGAGAAGAGGACTTGACTATCACATCACAACCTTTCAGCTTATTGGGGCCCACCGCTCATCAACTCCTGCAGAGGCCTTGTCACATTCCACTCAGGAATGCAGAGGTCTAGTTATTGCAACTCACCTCTCTGTGCCACAGCTCCGTGAGTGGGAGGATGATATGCACATGGACATATCTGCTAGCAACAAAATGCAGGAGGAGAATGATAGCCTTAGGGAGTTAGGTAATGGGGGTGTGAGAAGGTGAAAAGGCTGAAGAAGTAAAAAACAGAGAAGTAGCAGTTAGAAGGAGGAATAGTCTGCACATATGCAAATACATTTGGGAGGTGGGAAAGAAAGTCAGCATTGTACCAGTATCACTGTAAGTTATATTCAGAAGCTGTGAAAGGGAAATATGTATCACAGGAGTGACCAGTTTGCAAGAGAATCATTATTTAAAATGAAAATGTTCGAAGTACTAACTAGGAGTCTAAAGGCCATCATTTTCTGCATACCTCACTACTGGATTTTATACCTACTGAAGTAATAGGAAGAAAGAAGAAATTAGGTAGTTATTTAAGGATCAATACATATTTGCTGCCTTCCAGCACAAAATCCTCTTCCATGGCCTGAAATACCATGCAGCTATTCTAGGAGGCAGAAGCAAGATAGGCCCTTCCTTCTGGTTCCCACAGATGAATATGTAATTTTTAGTATTATCTGTCATGAAAACACAGTAGAAAGAATAATGATTCTTCACAGTCATGTCTTTGGACAAACAAAATCAATTCAGAGATAATTGAGGCTAACAGTTTTATAGATATACTCACTAAGATTATGTTCAGAGCCTAGACTTTCAAGGTAGAGACTGAATTTTTTTCTTATTGCACTGCAATTTTGATGCAAATATTACTACCCAAAAAAGCTATCTTTACTTAAACATCTCTAGTTACTAACAGCATAATAAATAATATGGTCACAGACATTTTGCAAAGTGAAGGTTTTAAATTCAACACTATTTTAAGGACATTGCTATAATTTTCAAATTTAGAAATCACAATTACGTTTATGTTAAAAGTCATTTATTTATGTTTTTATTAAGAACTTATTAGCTATTTCTTAAAAATATGTGTATTTTTGGATGTTGTTTCTCATCTTCCTTTACCTTAATCTATATGCCCAAGTTCCTTTAGAAAAAGAAAAGGTGTTCATTTTCTAGATGTGAAATGCAAACTCAGCACTTTACTCTGGTTAAGCAGGAAGGGGTGAGTGTATCCAAAGGCCCTGCAGGGCACAAAGGGAGTTTCCCCATCCAGAACAATAGCTTTCTCAATATTTTAAAGTGGGAATTATCAGAGAGAAAAGTATTTAAAAGGCTGTCATGAAAAAATACATAGACATATTTGTAGTGAGAAAAAATAGGCTTTGAAATGATCTGGATGTATGTTAGATTTACAGCTCTATCAGTATAGGAGACTGTGAGCAAGTTTCTCTCCACATCAGGAAATAGGAATTAAAAAGGTAAAAGGCCTGGGTCTCAAGAGAATATTCAATATTTCCTTTTTCAGCAGAATATTGAATATTTCCTTTCTTCTTTCAAAATTAATGAGAAAGATACAAAAAAAGTACTGAAAAGATTTGTGAAAACTACTTTCAGAAAGGCAAAAATTCTGTCTTTTAAAATACTTACAGTACAGCAAAATGTCAAATTCAATCTTAAGATCTATAACTTTCTGTTTGAAGGTGAGCATATTAATATAAAGGTAATCTCTTTACATCTGTGAGGAAATCTGCAATTTTCCACCATACATTAAATTTAGAAGTTTTTCTTTTGGCTTAGTCCTTAGCATAAATGTTGGTTTATTTTCAAGTCAAAAAGCAGACTGGGTGCACTCGCTCACACCTGTAATCCCAACACTTTGGGAGGCTGAAGCCGGCAGTTCACTTGAAGCCAGGAGGTGGACACCAGCCTGAGCAACAAAGCAAGACCTATCTCTACACAAAAAGAAAATAGTTGAGCCTATAGTCCCAACTACCCAGGAAGCTGAAGCAGGAGGACCACTTGACTGCCCACGAGTTTGAGGCTGCAATAATCTATGACCACACCACTGTACTGCAGACTGGCTAACAGAACAAGACCTTGTATTAAAAAAAAAAAAAAGTCCCACATTGTATAATTGATGACTCTTCTTTCCAATCTCTGATCATCTTTGCATATTTATTTTCTAATACTTTCATTAATACCGCTGAGACAGCTGGAAACTATTACAAATTCTGACCATTCCTCATATACATCACCCAATCTTTATCCTTTGCTGTGACCCACTGGCCAAAGTTCACCTCTCTTGAGTTATTATATGGGATGAATTTATGGAAAAATACAAGATTAAGAAAAAAAACTTTCTAAGACTTTAATGAAGGCTTGTGATCAGAAAATCACAAACCTTCAATGGTAGCACATTTAATGAGGATTTAAATAATATTAACAGTCCAATAATTAGACCCTTTCACCACACACCAAAAAATGTCAAGCTAACAGGGTCATAATTTCCGGCAACACTGGTTACAGGTGCTCTAGAGTTAGCTGTTTTTCATTCTTCTTTAATTTGATTAAGCCAGAAATAATGAGCATATGCAAACCCTTCCTGGAAGGCATCGCTTAATTTCTTTTCAAAAATTGCACAGGTGGAGTCCAGCAGTTTCTTGGCCACGTACTGAGGTAGGATCCAAGAAATACAAAATATTCCATCAATTATCAACCAAGGATGAGATGCCCAATGAAGCTTCTCACATTGGTATTTACCTTCATGATCTGGTTTTGTTAAAATGTACTCCAAAACAATCCAGGAATGAAGAAAAGAATGCATCATTGAGCAGACAGAGGTTAAGTTTTCCTAAAGAGTGAAAGCAGAGGATGTTACAATACTAAGTATACAGACAGAACCATGAATCCTATAAGGCAGTCACTGATCAGGAATGGACTGAATAGGAAAGCACACTGCTAAAACCTGGCCACTATTCAGTACAAGCTTATTTATACTGATGGGAGACTACAAAGTATAAGAAATTTGAGATTATTTACCTATCCTGACATATGGACAATATTCTCCAGAAAGCTAACATGTTGAAATGGTTGCTGCTATTGTTATGAGTTTGTACAAATTAGTATAATAATTTAACAATGTTCAGAGAAGCTGAGCTGAGATGTGGCTCCAGGATAAATCTTCTTATATCTCTTCCTTGATAAAAATCATCTAAACCTGGAAAGTAAAGCCCCAACTACCAATCCAAGCTTTCATGACCTCCCATAGGCTGACTGGAATCTGCTTTTCAACCTTCCCCATAACATTCTCATTCAAAGATGGTACATGTCAGTCAGTGTCCTACTTCGGTGTATTTTAAAACACGTCCTGTAGTTTCGTAAACCCAAGGTGTGTCACTGTTCTCTTTGTGACAGGCAGTGAAATGCTTTCTTCCCAGTGACAGGCAACCTCCACCTCTGATTGCTCAAATTCCATCTATCTGATTAAAGCCTTTAGCAATTTTCAGGAAAAAGAAACAGCAGATACTGTACATGACATACATTCATGTATATATGATATTCATTTTCATACACACATTTTTATACATGTGTGTTTGTAATTTAGTGGTTAAAAGAGAGTAAGACACATATAGGTTCAAATCTTAGCCCTGCTTCATAGTTATGAGATCTTGAGCAGATTTAAGTTTATTTAGTATAAAATGAAGATGGCAATGTCTACTGTTAGCACAATTGTGAGATTAAAGTAGCACACTTAAAAAGTTTCTGTAATATAACAGGAGGTCAAAAAGAATATTATTAACAATCCCATTATCTCTCTGGAATTATTTACATAATGTAAATGTATGTGCCAGCATACCCAGCTGATTTTGTATTTTCAGTAGAGACAGGGGTTTCAGCTTGTTGACCAGGCTGGTCACAAACTCCTGACCTCAAGCGATTTGCCCACCTCAACCTCCCAAAATGCTGGGATTATAGGCACGAGCCACTGTGCCTGGCAAAAATATTTTAATTAAATGAAAATTTTAAATATGTCCCTTACCATTTGAAGAAAAAAAAAGCATAAAATCAAACAAATCAAAACAGCATAATTAAGGAGAAAACTGAAATTCTAAGAAACTCACAAGGAAGTGGAAAAAGGTCATTCTTCCTCTGATAACAGGAATCTATACTTCCCATAATCAAAATTATATTACAAATTTTAAAAGTTAAAAAAATTTAAACCCAAACAAATAAAATATCTTAACTATTTTACTCCCATTACATCCTACCTTCTCTGTTTTTTGAATGAATACTGCTTGCTCTTTTCTTTTCAAATCTCCTTTCAAGTTTATGTCACCTTGTTTACTGATACTTCTTTTGTTTCCAAAATGTGCATACGGATTGCTTTTCAAATGTGTATGATTGCTGGGTTTCTTTTTGAATCTAAGGGCCTTTCTCTCATATGCATCTCAAAACAATTTCTGGAAAGATGGTATTAGGTGGGAACCTTGGCTGGGCTCTGCTTCGGTGTAGGGAACCAGGGAGGTGAGGTTGAAGTCCTCATCCAGCTTTTGCTAGGGGATGTTCTCCTTCCTTCCTTCCTTTTGCATGCAGACTGGAAGAATTGGAACAAAAGCCTTGTTTCAAACATGCCTCAGACTCTGTGACCTTACTTCCACAACAGCTTCCCCAAGCCACTCTCCACTTAAAGCTGAAGTAGCCTTATCCCAGGAAAGAATGACTCACATGAAGCTGGGCGATCGTTTCTCTTGCCACTTGTTCTAGTCTGTCCACAGAAGGAGAATTAAGAACCAAATATAGTTAGAGTTTTTAATCCTCAAGCAAATTATAACCTGTAGGTGGGGAAAGTATAAATGTGCAACAACAAATAATGTGTGACAGCTGCACTACACCAAGAAGCTGACTTCATACTTCCTTGATTTGCCCTCCTCCCGTATCTGTATAAATCTCCCCAACACTGCTGAGATTATAATCTTCTTGGGGACACCATCATGACTATGTTGGAGTTTGTTAGTCAGCTGGCTATCTGTTTAATCTCATAAATGACTGTGAACATAGAGGTATTTTTTAGAAGTATGTCTTTGACTTTTCGTAACTACCTTCAAAGAAGTGATAAGGAGTTCTTCAGAATGAGATCCTATTTAATATTTAGGACTAGATGCTTGGTGACTGTTTCGGTAATCACAAATGTACAAAACAGCATTCCAATGGTGTTCTAAATCTCTTACTTTAGCCTTCGAATTCCATGTTAAAATTTAAGTGGTAAACAATCTTTTCTTCAAGTTGCTTCCTCTCTCATGGCCACCAGTGACGCAGACATCAGCTGGAAGAGAGGCCTCCAAGGATTAGGCAGTGTGCTTTAGACATAACTTGGCAGCAACTTGTAAACTCCGAAGAAAGTAAATCAAATATCAGTGACCGATTGTGAAGCTCAATTGCTTCCTCTTTTCCAGTTTCTCACAAAACCGTTTGAATTCAGCTTCCCTTCTCCCTAACAGTAGCCAATTCTGACGGAAGTCTATTCTCTCAGACTTGCTTCTATTTAGGAGAAATTGCTTATATTGTTTTTCCCAAGCCTATTAATAACTTAGAAAAGAGTTACACACGCTGAATTTTAAACAACATCACAAATATTTTCCTGTGGCATTTTGACTGTATTTTTCTAAGGTCTGAATGCCAGCTTTAACCTCAAGAATATGAATTCAACAGCATATTCACAAAGGGTAATATCACAGAAACTATATACAGGATTTTCTAAAGTCATACAGTTGGAGTTTTCACAATTTCATTTTTCTTCTAAATTTCACAAAAGGGCATATAAGAGGTAGTATTAATATTTGTATATAAATTTAAATATTTCAAAAGGTAAAGTTATATTGATTTATATCTTGTCTTTAATATGTAATAGCAGTAAACTGTGTTTTAAATAACATGGAAAAAATATGCTTTATACCTGATTTTTTTTTCCTATCTCTTAACTTGAACTAATAACAAAGGGTTCATTGGGGGATGTTATGAGGAATTATTCTTCAAAATATTAAATTTCTAAGAGGCATTAAATGAAAAAAAAATTAATGAAACCCTACTGACACCTAACAGAACAGAAACTTTCCATTTTTCCATAAGCAGTAGTACAGAACTACATACTTTGGCCTTCTCAGATTAGACAAGTTAACACATTAAAAAAAAAAAAAAAAAAGCTTGTGAGACACCAGGATCCAATTTCTTATCCAAAGAAATTCTGCTGCTTCTCCATACATCAGTTCTGTTCAGGTCTGGCAACTCTTCTACTTTTCTAACAGGTCTGCCCAGAGTAGCTCTCCTTTCCTCATCATTAGCTTGTGACCAGCTGAATCAACCCTGACTCCTTGCAAACCACACAGAACATAATCCAAGGTAGAGCAATCCTTTTTGCATCTCTAATCCTGCTAGTTACCACCCATTCCTCTGCCTTTACTAATGTCTGTCTTTTAATTATATGTAGATTCTTCCTGGTGAAGACATCTCATTTTTCAAGATGGGCTAAGTACTTTTATCTCTATAAAGATTTTCTTGATTCCACCCCTCAACCTGGATAGAATAACTCTTTTTTTTCGGTTCTCACTATATGCTGTGCAGACTGCTATCATACGCTTTTACCATTCCATTGTATTAATCTATTTACCTATTGATTACCCTCCTAGTAGGCTTAAATTACTTGAGGGTCTAAACTATGTCTTTTACTATGTCATTACTATATATTATATAACATGACATTACTGTGTCATAGTACATATGACACTAAATAACTGGAGAACTGGAAGAATGAAAACTGCATACATGAGATAAATTTAAATTGTGCTTCCACAAAATTTTCAGAAAAGGTCTTTTTATTACCTAGAGAATAAATAGATTTTTCTGCTATTCTGATTAAGACTCAAACAGGAGGTGGTAGACAGACTTGCCTGACCTCATCTGACTTTCCTATATTCACACAAAAGGCTTCAATAATTAACCCTGACAAAGGTTGTCAAAGAGCAATTCCTAATCCTAGAGTGAAAGGTTGCTCAAGTGTTTGTATAATACAAGGGCATTTTTTAATGGAGTCTCAGGAGTATCTAGTGAGTAAACAATAATGATAACCACAAACTGAGTTAAAACTCTGGCAACTCAGCTACTCTGGATTCCTGGGGTTAATCTCCAAGATGCTGCAGCCTTTGTACCCCTGTAAAGGGAAGAAACTGTGTTAGCAGTGCCTACATGCCTACTTTTATATAATTGTAAATGCTTATATTGCCCTTCTAAAATAAATATTTATTGAACACTTTAAAAGTGTTCCAAAAGTTAAACACTTTAAAGACTTCCAAGGTACAAAACCATACTCCTTAAATACAAAGATTTTAGTTTTTAAAAATATTTCTGAGAGGAGGATTAGGATTTGTGATTGTTATATTTTATTAATCCATTTATTTACAAAATACCAGGCATTATAATGAATGCTTTCAACTACTTATAGGTTAAAAGGCTTTTGGAGTGTGTTATCAGATACAATAAACTCAGCCACTAAGAGTAGATTCATCACAATTATAAACATGACCTAAACACGACAGGATTGCTCATTATGTCTAGACATCCTGCAGTATGTTGGGGTATTTCATTTCTCAATTTCAACATACTAACAATATAATAACCTTGTTATTTATATCCATGTTTTAATGTCCCATTTTAATTACTTTGGCACTATAGGCATTTACTAGTTAACTCTATTACAATTAGCTTTTACAACTAGTTATTATCTATCTTGGAGTGTCTACACCAAATTTTAACATGAAATTTCATTCCTTTGGAACACAGAAAGATATTACTTAGGAAAACTTTTTCCGTATTCCAATAACTGTTCTCTCATCTCTAACCTTGCTCCTTAATAAGTTACCAAAGCTGCTTCAAGAGCCAATTCTCTTTGCACACTCTATGACCACAAGTCTCAGAAATCTTACCATTTGCTATCCAACACACTTGCAGAAGCACCTACCTCACCCAGAAAGCTGGTTACCAGACGTCTCCTTCTTCCCCTCCATCTCACCTTTCCCGACCCTACCACCACCTGGTTTCCTTAAGTCTGCTTCTATGAACTTTTGAAAGAAAAAGAGCCATATAACAGAGGCTGTGGGAGCAGCAAGTGTTTTCCTGAAGTTCCCAATTAGAAATCAGAATATATTTTAACATGAAGAGAAGTTACAAATTCAATTAGGATCCAGAACAGTCAGACAGATTAAGGGTCAAATAAGCTTTGGTGGCTGGCTTGGGATCTTCTCTTTATAAGCATTGTTTTTCCTGGGAAAATTAATTCTGAATTGAACACATCTAAATTATAAACCAAGATTTATAACATAATTTGTTTATAGACGGGGTAGATCACTACAGATTACATTTAAGTATATGAATAATTTATTCTTTAATATCTGGCTTTAAATTCAGGGTCTTGCTCTGTTTCCCAGGCTGGAATGCCGTGGTTCAATCACAGCTCATTGTAGACTCAAACTCCTGGACTCAAGAAATCCTCTAGCCTCTGCCTTCCCAGTAGCTGGGATTACAGGCATGTGCCCCACACCCAGTTCTGGTTATGTTTTGCTTTAAGAAATTGAGAATATAGGAAGTGCTTATTTTCATGAAAAAATGGTAATAATAGGTTAGTTTCAGATTGCCAAGCATGCTCTTTATAAGAAAGCCTATGATTTCTTTTAACTTCACTGTTTTTCTTATTTAACCCATTTTTTTACTGAAAACCTACTGTGAGCCAAAAAGCTTTTTATGAGTGCTAGAAGCAGCAATGAACAAGACAGGCAATTCCTGATCTAATGGAGTTGACATTCTAGAAGTAGAAAGAGGAAAGGGGAACAGAATACATGAATAAGAAAATTTGGATATAGATACATGATATGAATAAACATAACAGTGATGGAACATCTTAGGGGAGGGCTTCTTGGGGAGGCTACTCTGAGGCGGTAACGTATGAGCTGAGTGTGAGTGAATGCTATATGGATGAGCAAAACACTGGGGTAGAACTTTCCAGGCTTAGGTATTAACTAGAACACAGGATATAGGACAAGAAGCTGGGCCTATTTAAGGAGCTGTGCCCACTGTGGCTGGGCTGGGTGAATGGGGAGGTGGTAGAAGATGAAATCGGAGAATTGGCAGAGACTGATCCTGAGGGAGATGGAGGTCACAGTCCCTCTACTATGTGCAATGGGAAGACACTGAAGGGTTTTAGGGAGAATGATTAGCGTCAATTAAGTCTTTAAAAGGACCACTCTTGCTGCTGAGAGGAGAACAGATAACGGAGAAAGGGGCCAGGTTAAAACCATGGGGAAGAGTTTGGAGGCCATAAAAGAAGAAAGGTGGCTTAGGTAAGATAATGGTGACAATTAAGAAAGGCATCACACATGGGATAAACCCAGAAAACAAAGAGTAGAAAAGCATTTAATTCCCAAATATGGTTAACTGAGGTTTTCTTCCTTTCTTTTTTTAAGAGACAGGGTCTTTCTCTATTGCCCAGGTTGGAGTGCAGTGGCGCCATCACAGCTCATTGCAGCCTCCAACTCCTACGCTCAAGCAATTCTCCTGCCTCAGCCTCCAGAGTAGCTGAGACTATAGGTGTACACCACCATGCCTGGCTTTTAAATTTTTTCTCTGAGTATTTTTTTAAATCTATAATTTACAAGTTTTAAAATACACAAAAATTGAGAATTTGTACTCAAACATTTTCATTCCACCTTGATCTCTGTCTTGCAGAAGAAATGAGAGAATAAATGTGGGGTTGGGGCTTAGCGGTGAGCTCTGGAGTTGTGGAATTTCTCACAGTTTCCACATCAAACCTCATAAACTCACTTGCACATAACATCATCTACAGATGAAATGTGACCAAAAAACCCACTTGGTTGTTGATATGTGCCATGTGTTTCCATTTGGCAATAACATTCGCCCTTACAACCAAAACATAGTGCCTGAAACCAAGTCCCTCCCTACTCCTGGCAGAACACAGAGCATACGTTCCCGGAAGGTAGTATCCAAATAGGGCTCTGCCAGAAAGGCAGTTCTAGCCTGCACAAAACTAGCAAGCCTATAGGAAAGGCTCCTTTGTCTTTATGACTGATGTTATTTTGGTCTTTCACCTTTCGGCATTGTATGTAATATAAAAAAGAATAGTATCTTCCCTTGGGAGCTTGAAGCTCAGCTAGGCAGGTAGGCAACTATATAAAAGGCCCTCTGGTGGTGCAGCAAGCAGATAAAGCTCAGGAGACACAACTTCCTGGGGCTGAGGTCAATGTAAATCTAAAAACCAATTTTGTAAGGACCACTCATAAAAACTTTCACAGAAGGAAGCAAGATTTCAGAGAGTTACAAAGGAAACTAAAGAGAAGCCTACTAGTATGCTTAGTATAGCAACAGAATAAATGTTAAACTGTCTACAAGAAGATCATGCTATTAGGCGCCACGGAAGTGGAGGGAAAAAGCGCTACCAGGGTCTCTGAGGGCTCCTCTGCAGAGAGGTGGTCAGGACATTATGGAAACCGCCTTTGGAGATAGATTTACTTGATCTGAGACCTGAGGCAAGTCACAGAATCTTTCAGTGTCTCGTATTTCTCACATACAATGCATAGACAATAATATAGACTATGAACACAGTGTTGGAATTAACATATCAAGTGCTTATCATAGTCCTTAGCAGTACTGTTTCATTAAATAAGTGTCTCTGTATTTTCATAAGACCAGTGCTCTAGCTCTTCAGCTATGGAGCCAAGTGTCTCTGTATTTTTAAAATACAGGCCTATTTCAAATTTCAAATGTATACACACACACACATACACAAGCTCATATATTTTTTTTTCTAGGTAGGCATGCATATTATAGATATCCAAATTTTAAGGTTCTAACAATTCAACACAAGCAATGAGGTAACAAACACTTGAAAACACTCGGATTAGGGAAAAAACTCTTAAAAACTATAAACAAAATTACTGATAGTATCTATTACAGATACTGCAGACCAATGGGAAAAAATTTCATGGTCTACATTATCTATAGGACAATGAGAGGCACAGTTACAGGCTTGACAGAGCCAATTATTGAAAAAGATGAGACCCCCAAATTGTCCCCTCTCTTGCAGCTGATTTAAGAAAACCTGAAGCACAGAAAAGCAGGCTAAGGGCTCAGGTCCTTCAGAAAGATTCAGTATTCAACTCAGGGCAGAACCCAAAGGGCCTCTGCGTGTTGTGAGGTAGCAGGAATCGTCCCTGCCATCTTCTTCCGAGATCTCCTTCCCCAGACCTTGTGTTTTGTGCATTCAAACATGATCCACTACATATCTTCTCAACAACTCTGCAAATCAGGCATTCTATTTTACCAGTGATTTTCTTTTCCATTGTAGTTCAGGGATGTCACCCCATCAGTCTCTCTAATTCCAAAACGGGGACTCTTCCCCTTACACTCCATATTTGTTAAAGTTCTTTAGAGCTATCATTAAACATTCATAAAAACAACTTTTTTCATATGTTGATCTTTCCTAGTCAGAGACATCAAGGAAGTTTTTTAAAAATCAAGGATAGTTTATGTTACTGAAGCTATAATAGAAGTTCCAAACTGGTATTTTTTGGTAAAGTCTGGATTTGCCTCACAAATTTTCCTAGTAACAAAAGCCATGTTGCAAACATGATAATGTCACTGTAGCCTCATTCAGAATATTACTCACTCTTTCTGTTGCTTTGCTACTTCAGCACTTGGGAAAGTATGAATTTCCCAGCAGTGTGACCATGATACTATTTTTGTATCTTCAGTGTCCACTTATTTTCAATTTAGTGAGAACAGTGTATTTGAGCTGAGTTTTGAAAGATTGCTGAGGAAAAGGAATTCAATTTTACTGTTAAAAGACTTTAAGAAAGACAAATATGATACATACAGGAAAATGTAGCCTTAAAAAGAAAGCAAAAATAAAATAACTTTTTTTTCCCGGAATTCAATACTTTAACCAATATGCAAATTTCTTTCTATTTTGAGTACCAAAATCCTTGTAATCCTCCAAAGTACACACTTGTAAATAACATTGATATTTTTGGTTGTAGAATGAATTATACAATTATTTGATAATCACTAATTATAAATTTGTTTCATGATTGATTGCAAGTTTACATAAAGTTCAATAGTAACAATGCCAAAAATATAAGGCCATCACAGAAATTTAGATTCAAGAAATGGAAAAAGAAGCCCAAACTAGAGCTCTGATTTTCTCCTAGATATAACATTATTAAGTTAGGTGCACTACCAGGGAGTCACTTGCTTAGACATAAAAAATTCAAATTAATTACAATGTATAAATATACAAATGGATCAAAGAGAAACTTACTAATTCTTATTACCCTTTCAACAAACTTCAACAGGAAGTTATCTTTCAAGGAAAGAAAATACCAGTGGAGGAGATGGGGGAGACTTGCCCTTAGGTGGCAGCCCCCAGGAGCCAGGTTCCCTCCAGCAAGCCTTCTATGATCAGAGCCACCAGAATTGTTCCCCACTTCCTGTGCTTTGACTGCCTTCTTCTTTCATTGCCAGCCTTTACAGGTGTGGTGTCACAGCCTCATCCATTTTCTTCCTACCCATTTACTCTTTAACCTTTTCTAATTTTTGTGATCTCTCTCCAAGTTTCCAGGGACCTTGTTCTTACCAAATTTGAGGACTAAGTTCCCCATGATGTTCAAATCCTTCCAGTTGAAACCTTGTTCCTTCCTTGGCCTCAAAAACTTTAACAGTTTCCAATCCTCTTGTAGTGATCCTTCTCATTCCACATAGCGTAGTCTCTAAATACATGAGTTCTGGAGCCAGACACATCTGGCTTCAAATCCTTCTTCCTTAAATGTTCTACCTATGTGGGTTAGGGCAGGTAACCGAATCTTAGTCTCTTTAGAGATGATAACAGTACCCACCTCATCTGGTTGTTATAAGAGTAAATAATGCAATAGATGTAAATCACTTAATTTGGTGCCATAAAGCCCAGCCCTTAATGGCATTAGTTATATGTATTCTATATACACAGGTTCTCTACCCAACCTGTCTCAGAGAACCTATTTTAAAGTGTCAAGAAGCTCTACACTTACGTAGATAATATCTAAATCCCTATGCTATGGAAACCTTACACCCCTCATGCTCAAAACTGCACATATCACTCTACAACTATTAAAATTTTCCACTTTCCTATTTAAGTCAAATGAAACCACTAGCTTCACAGTCACCTTAAAAATCTTCTCTCTCATTTGGTAACAGAGTAAATTTTATTAATTCCTTACTTATGAAGCAACTTAGTATAGTGGCTTAAAAAAGCACTGGAGGTGGGCTGCTGTGTTCAAATACCAGTTCTGTTACTTACCACTATGTGACCTATAGCAAGTCATTAACTCTTTATGCCACAATTTCCTAATCTGTAAAATAAGAATAATACTAGTACCTACCTCATAATCCTTGCTTCCTATAATATATAATAAGCATTACATTAATGTTTATTAATTAAAATGTGCAATGTGAGGCATTCTGGTTTTTGGTGTTGTCATCCTTTTTGCACTGGTTTCTTCTCATCTTAGTGGCTTTATCTACCTGTGGTCTTTGCAGTTGGTGACTTTCGGATGGGGTCTCTGAGTGGACATCCTTCTTGTAGATATTGAAGTTATTTCTTTCTGTTTCTCAGTTTTCCTTCTAACAGTCAGGCCCCTCTTCTGCAGCTCTGCTGGAGTTTGCTGGAGGTCCACTCCAGACGCTGCTTGCCTGGGAATCACCAGTGGAGGCTGCAGAACAGCAAAGATTGCTGCCTACTCCTTCCTCTGGAAGCTTCATTCCAGAGGGGCACCTGCCTGATGCCAACAAGAGCTCTCCTGTATGAGGTGTCTGTTGACTC
>CAUYLG010008921.1:0-11695 GCA_963573385.1 Cacajao melanocephalus
GGATCTGGTTTCAGCTTTCTGCATATGGCTAGCCAGTTTCCCAACACCATTTATTAAATAGGGAGTTCTTTCCCCATTGCTTGTTTTTGTCAAGTTTGTCAAAGACCAGATCGTTGTAGATGTGTGGTGTTATCTCTGAGGCCTCTGTTCTGTTCCATTGTAGTATAGTTTGAAGTCAGGTAGCATGATGCTTCCAGCTTTGTTCTTTTTGCTTAGGATTGTCTTGGCTATGCCAGCTCTCTTTTGGTTCCATACAAAGTTTAAGGTGGTTTTTTCCAGTTCTGTGAAGAAGGTCATTGGTAGCTTGATGGGGATCGCATTTAATCTATACATTACTTTGGGCAGTATGGCCATTTTCATGATATTGATTCTTCCTAACCATGAGCATGCAATGTTCCTCCATCTGTTTGTGTCCTCTCTTATTTTCTTGAGCAGTGGTTTGTAGTTCTCCTTGAAGAGGTCCTTTACATCCTTTGTTAGTTGTATTCCTATGTATTTTATTCTCTTTGTAGCAATTGTGAATGGGAGTTCACTCATGATTTGGCTCTCTGTTAGTCTGTTATTAGTGTATAGAAATGCTTGTGATTTCTGCACATTGGTTTTGTATCCTGAGACTTTGCTGAAGTTGCTTATCAGTTTAAGGAGATTTGGGGCTGAGACGATAGGGTCTTGTAAACATACAATCACGTCATCTGTAAATAGAGACAATTTGACTTCCTCATTTCATAATTGAATACCCTTTATGTTTTTCTTGCCTAATTGCTCTGGCTAGAACTTCCAATACTATATTGAATGGGACTGGTGACAGAGGGCATCCTTGTCTAGTACTGGATTTCAAAGGGACTGCTTCCAGTTTTTGCCCATTCAGTATGCTGTAGGTTTGTGGTAAATAGCTTTTATTATATTGAGATATGTTCCTCTGATACCTAGTTTATTGAGAGTTTTTAGTATAAAGGGCTGTTGAATTTTGTCGAAGGCCTTCTCTGCATCTATTGAGATAATCATCTTTTCCTTCATTTTAACCATGGTGAATTTGACAATTATATGCCATGGGGTTGCTCTTCTTGAGAAATATCTTTGTGCTGTTCTCTGTATTTCCTGGAATTGAATGGTAGCCTGCCTTGTTAGCTTGGGGAAGTTCTCCTGGATAATATCCTGAAGAGTGATTTCCAGCTTGGATTCATTCTTTCCGTCACATTCAGGTACACCTATCAAATGTAGATTAGGTCTTTTCACATAATCCCATATTTCTCGGAGGCTTTGTGCATTTCTTTTCACTCTTTTTTCTCTAATCTTCCCGTCTCATTTTATTTCATTGAGTTGATCTTCAATCTCTGATATCTTTTCTTCTGCTTGGTAAATTTGGCTACTGAAACTTGTGTATGCTTTGCGAAGTTCACATTCTGTGTTTTTCAGTTCCATCAATTCGTTTATGTGCTTCTCTAAGCTATTTATTCTAGTTAGCATCTCATCTAACCTTTTTCTTCTAGGTTCTTAGTTTCTTTGCATTGTGTTAGCACAAGTTCTTTTAGCTCTGAGAAGTTTGTTATTACTCACGTTCTGAAGCCTGTTTCTGTCAGTTCATCATTCTCCATCCATCTTTGATCCCTAGCTGGTAAGGAGTTGTGATCCCTTGGAGGAGGAGAGGCATTCTGGTTGTTGGTGTTTTCTTCCTTTTTGCACTGGTTTCTTCCCATCTTAGTGGCTTTATCTACCTGTGGTCTTTGTAGTTGGTGACTTATGGATGGGGTCTCTGAGTAGATGTCCTTTTTGCTGATGTTGAAGCTATTTCTTTCTGCTTGTTAGTTTTCCTTCTAACAGTCAGGCCCCTCTGCTGCAGGACCGCTGGAGGTCCACTCCAGACCCTGCTCACCTGGGGATCACCTGCTGGGGCTGCAGAACAGCAAGGGTTACCTCCAGTTTCTTCCTCTGCTATCCTTGTCCCAGAAGGGTACCTGCCAGGTGTTGGCCTGAGCTCTCCTTTATGAGGTGTCTCTTTGGGTATACAGGGGTCAGGGAGTTGCTTGAGACAGTCTGTCCCTTATAGGAGCTCAAGTGCTGTGCTGGGAACTCCGTTGTTCCATGCAGAGCTGCTGCACAGGTACTTTTAGGTCTGCTGCAGCGGAACTAATAACTGCCTGTTTTCCCAGGTGCTCTGTCCTAGGAAGGTCGGCTTTATTTTTAAGTTCCTGTCATGCTGCTGCCTTTTTTCAGAGATGCCCTGCCCAGCAAAAAGGTAGTCTAGTAACAGTCTAGAGGTGTTGCTGAGCTGCCGCAGGCTCTTCCCAGCTATTGTGTGAACTATCTCGATAGTGGCGGACTGCCTCGGTAGCAGGGGACGCCCTTCCCCTCACTGAGCTGGACCATCCTGGGTCCAGCTGTGCTTGCTGTGAAACTCTCAGTCCAGAGCATTTCAGATTGCTTGTTTTGTAGGGGTGGTACCCGCCAAGCCAGATCGCCTGGCTCCCTGTCTCAGCCCCCTCCCTTTTGGTTGAATGGGTGGCTCTGTCTCCTAGGCATTCCAAGCGCCAGTCAAAACGGCCGCCCAGACTTGTGTGAGTTTCTGTGCACCGACCAGGCACTGGCTGAAACTACCGTGCTGAAAACTCATGGAGTTTTTGGCCAGGGAATCTCCTGGTCTGTGGGCAGTGAAAACTTGTTTGGAAATGCAGTGATCACTCACCCTCTGCACTGTTCTTGCTGGGAACTGCACTCTAGAGCTGTTCCTACTCAGCCATCTTGGATCCTCCTCCTCTAAGCTTTCACAGCTAGTAAAAGACAGAGCAAGAATGCAAAACCAGGCATGTAGGATACCAGACAGAGCACACACTCTTGGCACTTCACTGCTGTTACCAGTTGAGATGACTGAGCCAGTCACTTTTTGTTCCTTTTTCTCATATGGCTTTTTGAAATCATTTCCAAAAGAACCCCAGTTTCCACCAGAAGCAGACACTGCATCTCCTGGGACTTCTGTAGGTCTCCCTTTTCACTCTTCTTCTCACCTTGCTTATAGATTTTCCTTCAAAATCAGGGTCGTGGCTTCCAGTTGTGCATTCTATGACCTGCATAAGGCCACATGGCTGGAGAGTGAGGCAAAAGGGCCTGAAATGCAGCCTGTGCCCTGCTGACCAAGCCACTTTCCCTAAGGATTCTGCCCAAATTGAAGAGCACCATTTTCTAATTCACACAAAGGCACTGCATGGGCTAGGCTAGTTTCTGCTCAGATCAGAGTTGTGTCATAAACAGTTTGCAACTGAACTTGCTGAGTTCTTTGGGTTTTTAAGAGTTGTAGATCAATCGATATTAGTGTCACATTCACCTATCCATCCATTCATTCATTTAAGAAGTATTTAATAAACTCCTATATCTGCTACATATTGTGCAAGATGATGGGAACATATGATTGAATAAGACTCCCATGGAGTTTACAGTCTAGTGGAGGAGACAAGGAAAAAGTGAACAAAGCAATAAATACAAAAATCACAAATTATAGTAAGTTGTGCAAAGGAGAAAAGTACACAATCATGGGAGAGAAAAACAGGCATGAGCCACATCACGCCAGGCCTGGGACACCATGGGAAGGAGCTTGGATTTTCTCCAAAGGAAAGCCACTAAAGGGTTTAAACAGTGGCATAACTTCATTTGAAGGGCATTTTTTAAGTGATCTGCTATGGAGAAAATTGATTATGGAAGGATAAGAATGGAATCAAGAGGGAATAGTTACGAGATTATGACAGTAATCAGGTGAAAGATGATGGTGGCTTGGATCAGGGTGATGATGGTTGAAGTGGTGAGAAGTAGTGGGATTCAAGATATACATTAAAGAAAGCACCAGCTGGACTCATGTCTGCCCATTGCAAACAGCCTTTTCTCCATAGGCCTTTGTCAAAAACAATCGGCAGCAATTGCTTGACAAAACAGCTTTCTCAGTCAGTGAATAAAGTTTGGGGTGAAAAAAAATTAGAGTAGCCAAAAAGCTTAAATGGAATAGTTGGGAGATGAGATGTCTACAAGGGGATTTGACATATTCCTGCGAATCTAGAAGGCCATATGCACGTGTAGGACTGTGAAGACGCACAAAATTGTGCGCATACTCAGGAAAGACTTGGGAAGGCCCTAATGTCTCACCTCTGGCTGAGCTTGAAGGTTTGTATGAACAGGACATCAAGACTAAGACAGAGTTGACAGAGTGTTGAAGGCATGCACTGACATGTACACACAGCCCCTCAACAAAGACTGGGAGATGTGTTCTTTCTATCCATTTATAACAATCTCTGCACAATCATTAGCTGACCACCAGGCGAATCAAAGACAGACTTCAGGGGCCACACATGACAAATAATTCAAGACTTTAAATATTTGTTCAGAAAAGTTACTAAAAAACAAACAATAACCACCACAATAAAGAGCAACAAAAAACTCTAGCAAGGGGAGTTGTTGGAAAACCAGAAGACTCCAGTGTCATAAGAAATCAGGAAAGACTTTCAAGAAAGAGGAAATGTTCAACTGTATCACATGTTGGCAAAAGGTCATGTAAGACGAAGACAGGGAAGTGACCATCAGATATTTAACATGGAGGGCACTAGTGATTTCAATAAGAGCAGTTTTAGTTAAGCAGTAGGATTTGAAGCCTGATTAGTTTGGATTGGAGGAGATAAAGAAAGGTAGACAGGGAGTATAGACATAACACTTTCAGTTGATTCTTTTTCAATAAAGACTTTCAGCCTGTATCAGAGGTAGGTGAATAGTATGAAAAGACTGCTGGCTGTCTTTAGATCTTCTCTGACACACTCTTCACAGTCTCCATTCCACTTGCTACATCAGACTGAGAAACTACCAGCTAGCTGGGTGCCTTTTCCTTCCAGTCCTTCCCCTCTTTGCATCTTATTTTAGTCATTTGTAAAATGATGGGTTGAAACCAGGTTAACACAGGACAAGGTAAATTTCATGAAATACTAATTGCAATATTTGTTTCTTTGGTCAAATTTGACTAGAGAACACACAGGTAAACAAAGTTAAATGGATAATCTTTTTGCAGGACTTATCAAAACCTTTAATAGTCCAATGTAAATTTTGCATTCCTAAGGGTAGGATATAGTATGTAGTATGTCTCTAATAAATTTAAGTAAAGAACCCTTATTTCTTGGATGATCTATAAACAGCCTGTGAATATAGTATTCCAAACCACAAATGTTGAGAAACACTAGATCTCTAAGGCCTTTTCTAGAGATAATCTCTTTAAACTCCTATACTAATATAGGTATAATACATTTATTAATTTATGCCCAAATCAGTACAAAGTATCAAAATTATTATAGTAACAACAGCTGTTATTTTATGTGTGCTTAGTATGGATGAGTATTTTTGTGATGTGCTTTACGTGTATAATGAGGTGAAAAAAATCACCCTCCACACCATAAAAACAAGGAGGTAGATGGCAACTTACCTAAAAAACTTAATTAAATTATTTTAGGAAGACGTTTTCAAGCCTCAGCCAGACCCTTGCTTACTGAAAGAAAAGCCCAATGATAAGCTTGGGGGTTAAGGGCTAAAGACAGTTGAATTGCTCTGTATGATAAAGTTGAAAAAAATTGAGTTCCTTTGTTTTTGAGAGACAGAGCAGAGAAGAGGGCTGAGAAAGGCAAATTCAACAACTTGGAGGTGTGGCCAAAGGACTTTGAAGAACATTTTCAATTTCCAGCTGTTTACTCTGCTGGAACAACTTCCTCTACTTCCCCAAGCCTTCAATAAAGTATGCTATGCACATACAGGCTTTGTGAATTTTTGCTTTTGCTATTAATGGATTGGGGGTAGTAGTGTTGTTGTTGCTGTTGTCAAAATCAAAGAAAGGGTTTGAATTTTAAGTTTAGAGCTACAAAATTGTAAATGGATTGTACTATGAGAACAAGAACTCACAGATGAGAAAAAGCTAGAGACAGAGGTGACCATATAATTGAAAACCCCAAATAAATTTGCAGACGTCTTGGGGCGAGGAAATAGGAGTTTGAGTCAATGTTACCTAGGTTTTAAAGATAAAAAGACTTCAGTAGCTGATATCTGGGTTCTACGAGCGGGATCTCAGTCAATCCTCACAACAGACCTATAAGGAAGATACTGTTATTTATTTCTACTTTTCACCTGAGGAAACTGAATCAACTCAGGCTCAGAGACAAGTTGTCCACAGTCCCACATGCCGGCAGTGGCAGATCAGTTTGACTCAAAAGTTCTTGTACTTAACCCCTTTTTAAACTACTCCCTGAAAAAGACTGCAGGAGGAATGAGAGTGGGCATGAGGTAAAATTCCATTTCCATTCTGATATTTTGCTCACGGACTAAGCCACAGACACCCAAACTGCCAGTGGATTGATCCTTATGCAGGCAGCACAGGAGTGCTCAGGTTTCTATGGAGTCACTGTGGCCATCACAGTGCCCACTATACATTGCCATATACTGAAGCCATTATCTTCTCCGAAAAATAAACCATGTCCCCTGCTATGCCTGTCCGCCTGTCCAATTCTTATTCATTCTTCTAGACTGAGCCACATGTCAACTCCTGATGCCCCCCTACCAGAAAAAATTATAATATCATGTGTCCTTCTCCCCTACTAGGTGAGACACTCGTCCAAGAGAAGTGATCCAGCATTGACCTCTGTATCTGCAGTGTCTTGCAAATGTGGGGACCTTCCTGAGAAGTGATGATACCAACACCCACCCTTGCCTGGCCTCAGGCCTCACCTCCCCTGGACCCGTTGCACTGTAATGACTGTTGGCAGGATGCAGAGCCTATTCACATCCTTCTTGCTTTCTGCAGACAGTCTTAGTGGGGCTGCAAGCAGGATGGAGACAGAGTGCAGACTGATTTTATTTCATTTTTAATCTGCAGAGGCCTAATTCTTTGAAATCAGCTCTTCAGCCTGAAAGGACAGCAATACTTCAAAATAGAAAGTCAGCCTGACACAGCCAAGTGTCATTATATTAATATGCAAAGCTACCAGTCAGCTAATCTCCACAAACCATTTGTTTCTTTAATTGCTCTCTTAGGGCAAAAGTGAAAAAAAAATAAGGAAGACGAATAACAATTTTATTTAATTCACCCTTTTCATTCTCTCCAACTCCACTTACTGATGCAGTTGTGAAGCTGGCAATTTTCAGCTTAAACTCTGTAACCACTCAGATTCCCCACCCCAGCCTCCCCCACCTACATCAGCATCTGTCTCTCTGCATCTCTGAGTTCTGTCCTCTGATCCCACTCAGAGCAATGTCTTAGGGCTTTGAGCCTTAAGAAGATCCCCAAAGGGGTAGAGGGTAGTTACAAAATGGCAGCAGGGAACTCAGTTTGATTTCTGCATTCCCCATGGGATAGGAGAGTGTTAGATTCGGAGCATTGGTTCAGAAGTAGCAGGTTGCATTTGAATCCTGGCTCTATCACTTACTAGCTCTGTGGCCTTAAGGTAGGTCACTTGATGTCTCTGGGCCACAGGTGCATTATCAGTACAAATGGGGCAGGTTAAATCCAGGGGTTTAATAGTACCTGGTGCATAGAGCTGCTGTGAGGATTGAATCAGATCATGCCCAAGCAAGTAAGTACATGAAATAGAGTGTGCTGCTCAGTTATGTTGGCTGCTACTGCAGCTGTGGTCTTTTTTCTTTTTATGATTATGTCAGGTAACTACAAGCAGGGTTTTCCTTCTCACTCACTGCACAGCCAGACCACAGGAAACAAGGCAGTTGTTGGTGTTTCCCATGGCAATTTGGATTGTGGCTAAGAAGAAAGGAGGAATGAACATGGTGGTTTCCATGAATCCGCCACCCAGATCTTTATTATTCCCCATCTCCAGTTTCAGGAACTTCTTCACTCTGATCCCAGTCCTTACCTCTCAGCAACTGATAATTTTCTAGCAGTCTGTTTGGATCCCAGAATATCAACATTGATCGTAAAAAAATGCAAACACAACAGAAACTCTTCCAGAAAGGGCCAGTGAGTACAATGTATCCCTCCATGCACACTTGGAGGGTAGTGGGGCCTTGATAATGGAGCCCCAGACCCACTAATGTGTTACGCCTTGAGCATCATGTGCACTTGCGCACAAACCAGGAGATTAACAAAGGGAAGGTCAATGGAAACCCTGAAGTCTAGGGTTATGCCTGAAACCATTCTATGGAGGTCTATGGAAGCGCCTTAAAGTTTCTTCTTAAGGTTTTTTAAAAAATTCATCCTTAGGAACAACCCTCGTCACAAGAATTGGCCACTGATGGACTCAATAGTTTCCTCAAGTGGGAATCAAGTGGAAGTTGTAGTGCTCACTTCATCAGGGATGTTGTGAGGATTAAATGACACAAATTATGTTATCAATAAAGGTTGATTTCCCACTCTTTCCCCCCTACTCATCCCTAGAAAGGCCCTTAATAAGATCTTAAAACAAGTCCCTACTTGTCTGTCCTGGAGTCAGCAATCCTGGATTTGATTCCTGGGTCTATAATTTATGAGTGGTATAGCCACGAGCAGGTGGCTTGTTCTTTTTCAGAGTCTCAGTTTCTGCATCTGTAAATTTGAGCTAATGTCAACAATTACCTGTTAGGCGGTTGAAAATTAATCTAGATAATTCCCATAAAGAGTCCCACATGGTGCTTGCACATGGTAAACACTCCATGAAAATTTTGTTTACAGTAAAATAACAGTCAACATTATCATTTGTTTTGTGTTCCTTGAAAATTACTTCTGAGATCCCCAAGGGCATTTGCACTTCCTTTCAGCAACTTCCTGAGAATTTCCTATCATTTTTATCTGTGCCACTGTGTCACTCTTACCAACTCCTAGGTGGAGACAAGGAAGTCCCTCTATCACTGGGTCTCTCGGCTCTTACTGTTCCAAGAGTCATGGTCAACACCAGTGTTTTGGCTGCTGCCACAGATCTCTTCGCAATGTGAAATTGTAACCCAACTCTTCCACAAACGACCTCACTAGGTTTCATTATTGGTCCTCAGGGAGTTGGCTTAATTACAATTTTTAATGATGCACATGTTCATACAACTTCAGTATTAGCTGCCATCTCTTTTAGTGCTCTTTAGTATATAATAAACATTATTCTTCACTGAAACTGAGATCCAGTTTTTCATCTTCAACACATTAGGATCATTTACGAACCTCTGATTCCACTGACATAAGAAGGCTCAGCTGAGACCTTGTAGTTGAGGACAGAATGTTTTCTACACTGATTCCAAAAAAGGGAACACACTCCTCAAGCCCATGAACTCCAAAGTAGGTAGCAAAGTGAGTCTTCTGAGAGGCAACATCAAATCCTGAAAGCTGTTTTCAGAAGAACAGGATGGGGACTTTGCTGCACTACTCACAGGTACCTGGGATATGTGAGTCTGGGAGAGATACATGTGCACTCAGAGTATGACATGCTCTATCTGGATGATTCTACACCATCATTTATGCACACAGGGCAGTGATTATTGAATTCAGTCCCTGAATCAAAGATACTTGCCGGCTAGAAACTCAGATCACGAAGAATCTGCTAAGCCCATTAACAAAATATGAAAGGCCAAGAAAGCAGAGCTACTCATGTGACCCCTCTGGACCACCAGGTTGCTTGGTGCTTGGAGAGAGGCCCTCTTGGTGACAGTGTTGCATAAAGCTGGGAGTAGGACTTTTTTTTAGGGCAAAATTCACACAAAATAGAATTAACCGTTTTAAAGTGTATAGTTCAGTGGTATTTAGTACATTCACGATGGTATACAATCACCACTTCTATGTAGCCCCAAAACAGTTCATTATCCCCAAAGAAAACACTATATATATATTAAGTTGTCACATTCTATGCCCCTTCCCCTCCCGTCCCTAGCTCCTGACAAACACTAATATGCTTTCCATCTCTATTATTTGTCTATTTTGGATATTTCATTTAAATAGAATCATATAATATGTAACCTTTTGTATCTGGCTTCTTTCATAATAGCATGTTTTTGAGGTTCATCCGTGTTGTACCATGTATCAATACTTCATTCCTTTTATTCACTGAGTAACATTTCATTGGATGGATACAATGCATTTTGTTTATCTGTTCATCAGTAGATTGGCATTTGGATTGTTTCCACCTTTTGGCTATTGTGAATAGTGCTGCTATAAACATTTGTGTACAGGTATGTTTGATATGTTTGAATACCTGTTTTCAATACCTTAGGGTCTATACCAAGAAGTGGAATTTCTGGGTCCTATAGGAATTCCATGTTTAAATTTTTGAGGAACCACCAAACTGATTTCCATAGTGACTGCACCATTTACATTCCCATCAGGAATGCATTGGGATTCCCTATCCTCCACAACCTTGCCAACACTTATTTTCCTTTTTAAAAAATTATAGCTACCCTAGAGGTTGTGAAGTGCTGGTTTTGATTTATATTTTCTTAGTGACTAATGATGTTGTGTATTTTTCATGTACTTGCTGACCATTTATATATCTTCTTCAGAGAAATGTCTACTCAAGTTCTTTGTCCATTTCTTTTCCAGTCTTATTTCCTTTATTTTTATGATACTTTGAGTTCTGGAGTACATTTGTAGATCTCGCAGTATTGTTGCATAGGTATACACCTGTCATGGTGGTTTGCTGCCTCCATCAACCCCATCACTTACCTCAGGTATTTCTTCTAATGTTATCCCACACCAAGCTCCCTACCCCCCACTATCCCTCCCCTAGCCCCCTCACCCCCCAACAGACCCCATGTGTGGTGTTCCCCTCCCTGTGTCCATGCATTCTCATTGTTCAACACCCACCTATGAGTGAGAACATGTGGTGTTTGGTTTTCTGTTCTTGTGTCAGTTTGCTGAGAATGTTGGTTTCTAGATTCATCCATGTCCCTACAAAGGACACAAACTCATTGTTTTTTATGGCTGCATAGTATTCCATGGTGTATACGTGCCACATTTTCTTTATCCAGTCTATCCTTGATGGGCATTTGGGTTGGTACCAGGTCTTTGCTATTGTAAATAGTTCCGCAGTGAACATACATGAGCTTGTGTCTTTATAATAGAACAATTTATAATCCTTGGGTGTATACCCAGTAATGGGATTGCTGGGTCAAATGGAATTTCTATTTCTAGATCTTTGAGGAATTGCCACACTGTCTTCCACAATGGTTGAACTAATTTACACTCCCACCAACAGTGTAAAAGTGTTCCTATTTCTCCATATCCTCTCTAGCATCTGTTGTCTCTAGATTTTTTAATGATTTCCATTCTAACTGACGTGAGATGGTATCTCAATGTGGTTTTGATTTGCATTTCTCTAATGACCAGTGATGATGAGCATTTTCTCATACGTTTGTTGGCTACATAAATGTCTTCTTTTGAAAAGTATCTGTTCATATCCTTTGCCCAATTTTGGATGGGGTTGTTTGTTTTTTTTCTTTTAAATCTGCTTTAGTTCTTTGTAGATTCTGGATATTAGCCCTTTGTTAGATTGGTAGACTGCAAAAACTTTTTCCCATTCTGTTGGTTGCTGGTTCACTCTAATGATTGTTTCTTTTGCTGTGCAGAAGCTCTTAAGTTTAAAGATCCCATTTGTCTATTTTGGCTTTGGTTGCCATTGCTTTTGGTGTTTTGTCATGAAGTCCTTGCCTATGCCTATGTCCTAAATGGTATTGCCACCTATGTTTTCTTCTAGAGTTTTTATGGTGTTAGGTCTTATGTTTA
>CAUYLG010008924.1:0-49147 GCA_963573385.1 Cacajao melanocephalus
TTTTTTTTTTTTTTAAGGAAAAGAGAGGAAAGAAAGTGAGAGTGAAAGAAAGAAAAAAAAAGAATGTACGAGAGAAAGAAAGAGGAAGAAAAAGAGGGAGAGAGAACAGGATTCTTGTTCTACTGCCCAGGCTAGAATGCAGTCTAAAAATGGGTTCTATGAGCATTTTAAGACTCCTTCTTGTTTGCAGCTCCTAGGACCTTTTATTTTATGCTAGTGTAAGCAAAATTTAAATATATATATATTTTTTAATAAAGATGTGGTTTCACCATGTTGGTCAGGCTGGTCTTGAACTCCCGACCTCAGGTGATCTGCCCGCCTTGGCCTCCAAAGTGCTTGGATTACAGGTGTGAGCCACCACGCCCGGCCCAAAATCTAAATATTTTTTAAGTTGGCCGTTAAAATCACGAGGTCAGGAGTTCGAGACCAGCCTGGCCAATATGGTGAAGCCCCCATCTCTACCAAAAATACAAAAATTAGTTGGGCATGGTGGCTCATGCCTGTAGTCCCAGCTACCGGGGAGGCCAAAGCAGGAGAATCGCTTGAACCCAGGAGGCGGAGGTTGCAGTGAGCCGAGATCGTGCCACTGCACTCCAGCCTGGGCGACAGAGCAAGACTCTGTCTCAAAAAAAAAAAGAATTTTATGTGCCTTTTAGTTCTCTTTGGAGGCTACCACTAACTGATTGCCACCTGCTGGAGAAGAGAAGAAGTGCAGCCGGCCGCCGGCCGCCTTGTCGGCCTCTGCCGCCGCTTCCGCAGCCCGAATTCATCCCGCCCTCCAAGGCACCGCCCTGGTGCCCCAGGTGACGGCGGAGAAACCGTGTGTGCGGTGGGTTCGGGCAGAGGCGGTCCCCGCCCTTTCCATTCCTGTGGGGTGTGGCGTGTGCCCCCTGCACCCATCCCTTTACTGTAGGGGTGGGCAACCCGGCGAGCCGCAAAACAGCAGGCGGACTCCCTGCTGGAGAGAAGCCGAGGAAGTGTAATAGTAAGAGGAGCGGCGGCCACACCTGCTGCTGTGAGGATCTGAGCAGGGTTTATTATTATTATTATTTATTATACTTTAAATTCTAGGATACATGTGCAGGTTTGTTACATAGGTATACATGTGCCATGGTGGTTTACTGCACCATTAATCCGTCATCCACATCAGGTATTTCTCCTAATGCTCTCCCTCCTCTAACCCCCAATCCCCGACAGGCCCCAGTGTGTGATGTTCCCCTCCCTCCCTGTGCCCCTGTGTTCTTATTGTTCAACTCCCTCTTATGAGTGAGAACATGCGGTGTTTGGTTTTCTGTTCTTGTGTTAGTTTGCTGAGAATGATGGTTTCCAGCTTCATCCATGTCCCTGCAAAAGACATGAATTCATGCTTTTTAATGGCTGCTGTTTTTGTGTTTGTTTGTTTTTTGAGATGAAGTCTCTGTCACCCAGGCTGGAGTGCAGTGACACACTCTCAGCTCACTGCAAACTCCGCCTCCCAGGTTCAAGTGATTCTCCTGCCTCAGCCTCCTGAGTAGCTGGGATTACAGGCGTGTGCCACCATGCCTGGCTAATTTCTTTTTCTTTTCTTTTCTTTTCTTTTTTTTTTTGGAGAGGCAGGGTCTTACTTCGTTGCCCGGCTGGTCTTGCACTCCTGGCCTCAAGTGATCCGCCTAAGTGGGCAGCTCACCTGAGGTGTCAGGAGTTCGAGTTCAGCCTGGCCAACATGGTGAAACCCTGTCTCTACTAAAAATACAAAAATTAGCCGAGCGTGGTGGTGTGGACCTGTAATCCCAGCTACTGGAGAGGCTAAGGCAGGAGAATTGCTTGAACCTGGGAGGTGGAGATTGCAGTAGGGGAACCTTTGATGGGAAATTGTTTTTCAGAGCCATCCACTTTTCTTCCCGACTGAGTCCTAGTCCAGGGAACCACACTCTCCTACTGGGTCTGCCTCACCCTACCCTGAGAGGTGTCTGCTTCCAGGCTTGCTAGCATCTGAGCCATTGCCATGATCAGCAACTAGAATGATCATTATAAAATGCAAATCTGAGAACATCTTTGCCCTGCTTGAAAATCCTTCCATGATCTGGCATGGTAGTGCACTTGTAATCCCTACTATTTTGGAGGCTGAGGTGGGAGGATGGTGTGAGCCCAGGAGTTGGAGGCTGCAGTGAGCTATGATTGCCACTGCACTCCAGCCTGGGTGACAGAGTGAGGACCTGTCTAAAAGAGAAAGAGAGTGTGAGAGAGAGGTGGGAAGGGCAGGGAGAAGAAAGAAAGGGAGAGAGAAAAAAGAGGGAGGCTGAGAGAAGGAGGGAGGGAAGGGGTGAGGAGGAAGGGAGGGAGGAAGGGAGGAAGGAAGGGAAGGAAGGAAGGAGAAGGAAAAGAAAAGGAAGGGAAAGATGGGATCTTTTCACTGTTTTTGGAGTCCAAACCCTCTAGTAAGTTTATGGGGCCACTCCAGGGCTGGACCAGCCTCTTCTTTTAACCTGGTGCTTGTCCACACAGCCCCCCTTTCTCAAGCACTGTCACTTCTGGACGTTCATACACACTCCCCTTCCTCACACAGTCACTGTTGGAGGAAATGGCTTTTTTCTTCTTCTTTAGGCCTCAGCTTCCTTTCAGAAGAGGTTCCTAGCCTCTCTGAGACTGATTGGGCTCTGCTTCACTCTCACAGTCAAGCTTAGCACAGGCCCATCGACCATTCACAGCCCATGAGAAGCTGGGTCCTCTCTCCATCCCCTTACACTTCAGGCTCCCTGAGGGCAGGACCGAGTCTTGTTGACTGTTGTATCCCCAGGGTCTAGTGTGCCTGGTCCATAATAGGTGTTCAGAAACTAGGAACCTGTTCATCAGTGAGAACACATGGACACAGGGAGAGAAACAACACACAGTGGGGCCTGTCGGGGGCTCAGAGGGGAGGTAGAGCAGCAGGATAAATAGCTAATGGCATGATGGGCTAATATCCAGGTGATGAGTTGATAGGTGCAACAACCCACCATGGCACATGTTTACCTATTTAACCTGCACGTTCTGCACATGTATCCAAGAACTTAAAATTTTAAAAAAGAATCTGTGTTGCATGAATAAATGAAATGGCATATTTGAAGCATTTTTAATTCTCAAAAAAAAGTATGCCATCAATTTTATGCACTAAATTGGAATCAAATTCTTTAAAACTAGATTTTCTGATAAAGGAGAAATTTCCCAATTTACTCTTATGGGTTGATTTAAAAAAAAAACTCATGTGAAAAATAAAATTAAAATGTTTGGCCAGGCGTGGTGGCTCATGCCTGTAATCCCAGCACATTAGGAGGGCAAGGCAGGAGGATCACTTGATCCAGGAGTTTGAGACCAGCCTGGCAAAATTGTCCCCCAAAATCTGTTACAAATGAGATAAGACCCATGAGAATCATTCAACTCTTTCTTTTCTTAGACTTGACTTTCTCAATAGAATATATATTACAAGAATGAGAGTTTTTGCCAGGTGCGGTGGCTCACGCCTATAATCCCAGCACTATGGGAGGCCAAGGTGGGCGGATCACGAGGTCAGGAGTTTGAGACCAGCCTGGCCAACATAGCGAAACCTCGTCTCTACTAAAAATACAAAAATTAGCTGGCCGTGGTGGCATATGCCTGTAGTCCCAGCTACTTGGGATGCTGAGGCAGGAGAATTGCTTGAACCTGGGAGGTGAAGGTTGTGGTGAGTGGAGATCATGCCACTGTACGCCAGCCTGGACAACAGAGTGAGACTCCATCTCAAAAAAATAAAAAATGAGAGTTTTTACAAGACTAAAGTACTATTCTGAAAAATAAGTGTGACTTTGCACTGATTAAATTTGGCCATAGTTAATTAATCCATAATATTTGATATGGTTTGTCTGTGTCCCCACCCAAATCTCATCTTGAATTATAGTTCTTATAATCCCCAAGTGTGATGGGAGGGGCCCAGTGGGAGGTAATTGAATCATAGAGGTGGTTACCCTCATGCTGCTGTCCTCGTGATAATGAGTTCTCACAAGACCTGATGGTTTTATAAGGGGCTTTTCCCCCTTTTCTCAGCACTTTTCTCTCCTGCTGCCATGTAAAGAAGGATGTGTTTGCTTCCCCTTCTGCTATGATGGTAAGTTTCCTGAGGCTTCCCGAGTCATGCGAAACTGTGAGTCAATTAAACTTCTTTCCTTTATAGATTACCCAGTCTTGGGCAGTCCCTTAGAGCAGCATGAGAATAGACTAATACAATATTCTTTCCTACTAAAGAAAACTTTATTTGAATAAATTGTAGAATACTTTTTTTTTTTTTTAGATGGAGTCTCACTCCCATCTCATAGGCTGGAGTGCAATGGTGTGATCTCAGCTCACTGCAATCTCTACCTCCTGGGTTCAAGCAATTCTCTTTCTTTAGCCTCCCAGGTAGCCGGGATTACAAGCGTGCACCACCATGCCTGGCTAATTTTTGTATTTTTAGTAGAGATGGGGTTTTGCCATGTTGGCCAGGCTGGTCTTGAGCTTCTGACCTCAGGTAATCCACCTGCCTCGGCCTCCCAAAGAGCCAGGATTTCAGGCCTGAGTCACCATGCCTGGCCTAATTTTCTTTTTCTTTTTTTTTTTAGGAGTCTAAAAGCAAGGAAAGTTTAAGTTTTGGACCTCCAAACCAGATTTCAGAAAGGCTTAATAGTGCCAAAATGACCTTATTGTTAACAGGAGCCGTTTGTCCCTTCATTCTAGGGACTCTCAAACACGCCAAAGCCTGCTGAGGCTCCAGCTCTCCCTGTGAAGCTAGACACCCCAGTATTCAGTGGCATTTGGGAAGGACCCTGAGGTCACAGTCTGGTTTTGTGATGTGAACACCAAGGATTTTACATTTTTTTCTGCAAATCATGGTGGGATCTAATGGCACAGCATATAAAGGTTCTCAAGTATTGCTTTGCCAACCTCCACTCCTCATTAACTTAACTTGGCAGGAGTTTCTTGAATTTTTATGAATGGGTCACAAATACTATTACACTGATTCTTTGGAAAATATAATTCTTACTGTTTTATAAGAAAATAGTCATCACCTGCAATATACTGATGTTTGTGCTCCCCTTGCCCCCAACCAAATTTATATGTTAAAATGTTGACATTCTAACCCTCAATGTGTATTAGGAAGTGGAACCGTTGGGAGGAAATAAGGTCATGAGGGCGGAGCCTTCATGAATGGAATCAATGTCCTTATAAAAGGGATCCCAGAGAGCTCTCTGGTCCTTCTGCTATGTGAGAATACAGCAAGAAGATGGCTGTGTCTGAAGCAGGAAGTGGATTCTCAGACACTGTCTTTGTCAGCGCCTTGCTCTTGGACTCCCCATCCTCCAGAACTGTGAGAAATAAATCTGTTGTTAAAGCCACTCAGTCTATGGTATTTTTGTTACAGCAGTCTGAACAAACTAAGACATCATCTTTCTTAGTTTTCCAGAAATAAACATGTTTTCCAAGTACAGAAAAGGACAAAAGCAGAAAGCAAAATATACCTCCTGGTATTCTTCTGGTAGGAATTTTCCTCTAGCTACAAGAACATTAGTGAAATAGGCTGAACAATGGTCCCCTAAGAGAGCAGGTCCTAATCCCTGATATCTTTGGAACCTGAAAATGTTACCTTATTTGGAAAAGGTTCTTTGAAGATGTGTTTTTTTTTTCAGGTTTCTTTTTAGATGGGGAGATTATGTGGGATTATCCAGGTGGGTCCTAAATACCATCACATGCATCTTTGTAAGAGATAGGCAGAGGGAGATTTGAGACAGACATGGAAGAGGTAATGTGAAAACAGAGGCAAATATTGGAATGATGCTGCCACAAGCCAAGGAATGCCAACAGACATCAGAAGCCAGAAGATGCAAAAAGAATGAATTTTCCTCTGGGTGCAGTGGCTCATGCCTGCAATGTCAGCACTTTGGGAGGCAAGTGAATTGCTTGAGCCCAGGAGTTCAAGACCAGCCTTAGGCAACATGATGTAACCCTGTCAGGAGGTCAGGAGTTCAAGACTAGCCTGGAGAACATGGTGAAACCTTGTCTTTACTAAAAATACAAAAATTGGCTGGGTATGGAGGCACATGCCTGTAATCCCAGCTACTGTGGAGGCTGAGGCAGAAGAATTGCTTCAACCTGGGAGGCAGATGTTGCAGTGAGCCGAGATCGCACCACTGCACTTCAGCCTGGGCAACAGAGAGAAACTCCATCTCAAAAAATAAAATAAACTGGACTTTGGGGAGATAGGTCTGTAGCAAACTGCTCAAATCCTATGCAATGTTGTAACCAGGGTACTAACAAAAACAATCATAATGCTGATAGTAAAAAATAACCACCATGGCACGTGTATATCTATGTAACAAACCTGCATGTTCTGCACATGTACCCCAGAACTTAAAGTATAATAATAATTAAAAAATGAGCCCATTCCATCTGCACTTGCATGTGCACCCACCTTCATCGTCAGTCAGCCTTTGCAGTGTCAAACCCTTGGGCTCACACTGCCTCCTCTGAGATGTAGATAGGGGAGGGAATTAGAGATCATTTTCACTGGGGAAAAGGGGCTTCTGGAATTAAATGAATGATATGTACATCTAACTTCTTCAGCTGTACTTTTACCAGATAGCTTAACATTGGGGAAAAACTGTTGGTTCCTAAAGTCAATCTATTGCCACTACTTGCACAAAAGGAAAGCATTTCTGCAGGATTCGTTTTTTTCCTTTAAGCTCTTCATACATTGCTTCAAAATATTAATGTACAATGAAAAATAGCATAGAAACCAATGTGACTTCCATTTTATGCTGTTCTCAGTGCCCTAGTTACCAATTTGCATGTGGCCTATCATCATAGAAACACATGTCATAGAAGAAAGAACTGTGTTCAGGAGGTTAGGCAGGATAAGATTTCGTGTAGCAATGATCTTGTTACTTTGTCTTATTGGAGCTGTACAAAAGACACAAAAATGGAAATACTGAATGTATCAGTCAGCATTGTATCTGCATGCATGTACACAGAAACCCAACTATCATGTGTTTACCAAATAGGGATTTTATGGATTCAAAGGTGGGCAGGCCAGGCTGCTGCAGCTGCTCGAGACCCAGGTTCCTCCTAGCTCCCTGTACTGTCCTTAGATTGTTGCTTTCATCTTCATGGTGGCAAGACGGCTCCTTGACCATCAAGCTTCGTGTCCATGAGTCAGGCAGGAAGGGGAAGGGAAGGACAATGAGCATGTTCCTGGAAGCACCAACAAGCCACTGTTCATAGAGCTGAGAGTTGGCCAGATCATGTCATAAGGTAGCCCCAGCTACAAGAGAGGCTGGACGTTCAATATTTTAAGTGGGTGTACTGTGCCCAGAATCAAATTGGATTCTATGAGTAAATACAACGGGAGAATAGCTATTGGCAAGCAGCTGGCAGTGTCTGCCACATTGGCATAAAATGTGTTCTAAAGATGCTCATTATAAATCAAATATTTATTTTTATTTATTTATTTTTTGAGGTGGAGTCTCACTCTGTCACCCGGGCGGGAGTGCAGTGGCACAATCTGAGCTCACTGCAAACTCCCCCTCCCAAGTTGAAACAATTCTCCTGCCTCAGCCTCCCAGGTACCTAGGATTACAAGCATGTACCACCACGCCCAGCTAATTTTTGTATTTTTTTTTTCTTTTTTCTTTTTTTTTAAAGATGGGGTTTCACCATGATGGCCAGGCTGGTCTTGAACTCCTGACCTCAGGTGATCCACCCACCTCGGCTTCCCAAAGTGCTAGGGTTACAGGCGTGAGCCACCGTGCCCGGCCAATTTTTGTATTTTTAGTAGAGACAAGGTTTCGCCATGTTGGTTAGACTGGTCTTGAACTCCTGACCTCAAATGATCTGCCTGCCTCAGTGTCTGAAAGTCCTGGGATTACAGGTGTGAACCACTGCACTCAGACATATCTCTGCTATTTATTGATCTCAGAAATTTCTTATGAGGCCTTAGGGTTGATACTCACAGGAAACAATTTTCCTCTACAGGGAAATCTTAAAGAACACCACTTTAAAAATTACTGGATTAAGTTCTGCAGATGCTTTTGAACAATTTTTTTTTTTGAGATGGAGTTTCACTCTTGTTGCCCAGGCTGGAGTGCAATGGCACGATCTTGCCTCACTGCAACTTCCTGGGCTCAAGCAATTCTCCTGCCTCAGCCTCCTAAGTAACTGGGATTACAGGCACACGCCACCACGCCTGGCTAATTTTTGTATTTTAAGTAGAGATGGGGTTTCACCATGTTGGCCAGGCTGGTCTCGAACTCCTGACATCATATGATCCCCCCGCCTCAGCCTCCCAAAGTGCTGGGATTACAGGCATGAGCACTGTGCCCAGCTTGAATAAAGTTAATAAGGGATTTTGAATAATGCTGCCAGAAAGACTCTAGGAATGTAATATAACTTAAGATTAAAAAACAAAACAAATCGGCCAGGCGCGGTGGCTCACGCCTGTAATCCCAGCACTCTGGGAGGCCGAGGCGGGCGGATCACGAGGTCAAGAGATCGAGACCATCCTGGCCAACATGGTGAAACCCTGTCTCTACTAAAAGTACAAAAAATTAGCCAGGCGTCGTGGTGCGTGCCTGCTGTCCCAGCTACTCGGGAGGCTGAGGCAGGAGAATTGCTTGAAACTGGAAAACGGAAGTTGCAGTGAGCCGGGATCCCATCACTGCACTCCAGCCTGGCGATAGAGCGAGACTCTGTCTCGAAAACAAACAAACAAACAAAACAAACACAAATTTCTATACTTTTCATTCTCCCACATCTCTTCATTTGTAAAATGTATTACACTGAATCAAAACACGTAAGACTCATAAATCAGATTTAATTTTCAATTAGAATAAAACTCCTGATCTATTTTCTGGGTAAAATTTATTAACCCCTAAAAGCTCTCTTTAAAATGACCTGTTTGTTATACCACATTGCCTTAAAACAAAAGTACTGCATTTGACTTCGGGAGAGCTAAGTGCGAGTACCAGTTCTTCCATTTATTAGTTGGTGACTACAGGGGACATAAGACCTACCCAGGATCTGCTACTACCTTCTCCTCTGGAGCACCCCAACCTTGCTCAAGTTTGCCCCCATTCCATACCCTATGAGAAGCTGACCCCATCCCCAGCACCATAGGTAATCTGCCCTCAGAAATGGGCATTAGTTAGTATAATTTGGGATTCTAATTAATAATACTAATGTTGAAAAAATTACCCACCTGTTCCACATCCCTGCATTGTAATCTATAAAACAGGGATGATGATGCTGTTGGCTCCATTTAACATAATCACCTAAAGTGTTTTTTTTTTAATTTTGCAAAATGCAATACATTCAGAAGATGATATTGTATAAAAAAGAAATAGAAGTAAGTGAACTAGCTTGGGACACTTCCTATAAACTATTATTGTTGTATTTGCAATTATGGAAGCTATTTTCTTTTAAGAACTATTTCAAATGTATGTATTCAAATGAGTGTCAGGTACTTTGAATTAGTCACGTTATGAATTTCTGCATATATTCATTCAGTCATCCTCCTATGTACCAGGCACTGTAGTAGTTGCTACAGGTACAGTAATTCGCAAGATGGTCATGAGATGTATCAGGGACTCCTCTTAGGGGCCTGCCGGAGACTTTCTCTATAGTGTGGAAATAAAGGAAAAGTTTTAGTTATTTCAAGGGAAATTCCAGGCACCTAGTTAGCCCTGAGAAGTAAATGAGCAACTTGATAAGCAAGCAGGTAATGGTAGCTTAAAACAATAGCCAAGGAAGTTTGAATTCCAGGATATTTTGTTCCTAATAGAAACTAAAGATTACTCTTCTCCTCCCTGGCTTTATGAGGGTAGGGAGCCATCATGAACGACACGGTAACTATCCTAACTAGAAAGTTCAGGACTACTTCAGAGGAAAACAAATGCTCATTGATGTCCTTCACCCCGATAAGGCAACAGTGCCTAAGACAGAAATTCAGGAAAAACTAGCCAAAATGAACAAGACTACACCAGATGTCACTTTGTATTTGTATTCAGAACTCATTTTGGTGGTGGCAAGACAACTGTATTTGGTATGATTTATAATTCCTTGGATTATTCAAAGAAAAATGAACCCAACATAGACTTGCAAGACATGGCCTGTATGAGAAGAAAAAGACCTCAAGTAAGCAACAAAAAGAACACAAGAACAGAATAAAGAAAGCGGGGTGGGGGGGGGACTACAAAGGCCAACGTTGTTGCTGGCAAAAGGAGTAAAGGTACTGCAAAGATGTTATCTGCGGCCATTGCGCATTTTTCACAAGAAGATTAATAAGGCTGGGTGCGGTGGCTCACGTCTATAATCCCAGCACTTTGGGAGGCCAAGGTAGGTGGATCACAAGGTCAGGAATTCGAGACCAGCCTGACCAACATAGTGAAACCCTGTGTCTACTAAAAATACAAAATTTGGCCGGGCGTGCTAGTGCACGCCTGGCGCCTGGTGACGGAGTGAGACTCTGTCTCAAAAAAAAAAAAAAAGAAAGAAAGAAAGAAAGAAAAAAAAAGAAATCAATTGCAATCTGGAAGGATGGTTAGAACCATTCTTTTGAGGGAGCCATCACTACTTAAAAACATGCATGTTGAAGTTCTGTTTTAAAACTCACATTACTTTTTAGTACCAGGTTAAGACTGTAGCATTACTTTACAATGAACAGCCTTTAGATGTGGCAGGGATTGCAGTTGCCCCCTGTTATTCTGTCACTGTCACTGTGAGATGTTCATTTTAAACACCTAGTGAAGGGAAAGTTAATCATGCTTTAAAATCAGATAAAGCATTAATGGCCTTGAAATTTTAATACTAATTCTGTTTTTAGTTTTCACACAGATGAAACTTGCTTATTTAGAAATAAACCTAGGGAAAGATTTAATGAGAAATTGATATTAAAAAGTTGAAATCACATGTATGCTCTAATTTTTTCACATGAAAGCAATTTTGCTTTCCATGTCTTTATTTGAAAGAATTGAGTTTCACATTTGTCAGATAAATTACTGCCTAAATTATCTAAGATGATTTTCACATTCTTGTGTGGAAATCAAATTTCGAGAGGTTGTAGAATTAACTTAGAAGTGACAACAGTGTGTTCTTTTTTCCAGGAGAGCTTGCTAATTGACGTTGAAGCCTGAAATGTCCTCCTGAAAACACTCAAACTCATTAGGTAAAAAAAGCACAGAGGACAGAAATGAAGCAAAGCAAGTTAGTTCTTGAAATGAAACTCTAGAAATCCCAAGTTGAGAAAATAAAGAGGCAGAGAAAAAAAAACTAGAAAAATAAAAAAAAATCACAAAATAAAAGGCACTTATGTAAGGAAGCGGATTTTTTGGTTTATTTATTTAGTTTTTTTAGTCATAAGCATTTCGTAGATTGTACAATGGTTTTGAAATTGTAAAAATATGTCTGTTTGTTGCATGTCTCTTCTCTCACTGCTTGAAAATGTAAACAAGAACAAGAACTCCCCTTGCCTGTATGTTACCTGTGCAGGATTACAAGCTCAGATGCCAACTGGGCCGATCCCAGAAGAGGCTGTGCAAAGTGAAGGAGGCAAAGATGGCCTCAGCATTCTTTCCTTCTTGTGTGACACTTCCTTTGCAATGTGACTTTAACTTCCCTGCCATCAAGAAGTGGAATGTGTCTCTTCACCCTTTGAATCTGGCCTGGCACCTAAGACTTGCTTTGATCAAAAGAATGCAGTAGGAGTGGCACTGTGGGCCTCAGGAAGCTTCGCAGCTTCCACTTTTGTCCCTGTGGAACACTGCCCAAGACTGCATGTGAAGAGCCCCAGTCTAGCCTGGTGGAGGAGGACCGGGCATTGTAACTACCTGAGCCAACCCATCTGAGGCCTTTTAAATCAGCCAGCTGACGGCTAGCATCTACCATCTACCATTGGAGGGCATCTTTTTTTTTTTTAAGATGGGGTTTCGCCATGATGGTCAGGCTGGTCTTGAACTCCTGACCTCAGGTGATCCACCCACTTCGGCCTCCCAAAGTGCTAGGATTACAGGCATGAGCCACCGCACCCGGCCTGGAGGGCATCTTAAATTGTCCAGCCCCAGTCAAGCCACCATATTATTGTAGCCACTGAGTGAGCCCAGGCAAGACCAGCAGAAGATTTGTCACCCAGTTGAGTCCAGCCCAAGTTGTTGACCCACAGAATCATGGGCAAAAATAATGGCTGTTGTAAGCCACTACATTTTGGAGGTGGTTTATTATGCAGCAAAAACTAAATTATACAGGAGGTTATCCTAGGAAGCACAAGTGAGGAAATAAGGGAAGTAAGACAGAGAAAGGAGGAGTTAATAAGGGGTGCTCTAAGGAGCAGGTTATTACTATGGACAATTGAAGCTAAATCCTGCTGGATACCCTCTGAGGAGTCCTGCAGAAGGTATTTCAGCATAGTCTCATGACAGAAAGAGAAGCTGGGTTACTCACCCAATAATTCCTTACCCTACGCCTCACTGGCCGAGGGTTCCCTGGGGGATTTAGGTCCCCAGTACTTCTGATCTGCCATGCAGCCAAGCTGAATAAGGTCCCTGGCATTGGAGAGATCTCACAGGCAGGGAAGTAGAGGGATGAGGGTGAACTTGAGGTGGAAGCCATCAGTACATATGGGAACTATCCACCCTAATCGCAAGTAAACACAGAGGTAGGCCAGGAGGATGCAGGACAGGACATCACAGCATCTGCTAATTCCCAAACCCATTTCTTCCCAAATCTTCCCCAATTCAGTAAGTGGCAACACCATCCTCCAATTGCTTCCCACAGAAACTTCATCCTTGGATGCATTAATATCTCTCACACTCCACATTCAAATCCTTTCAGTGTTACCTTTGAAACATATCCAGAATCCAAATATTTCTATCTCCTCTACTACAACTCTGGTCCAAGCCACCAGCCACTCTCACTTGGATTATTGCAACCACCTATATATTATTATTCTTATTATTTTTGATATAGAGTCTCGCTCTGTCGCCAGGCTGGGGTGCAGTGGTGCGATCTCGGCTCACTGCAACCTCTGCCTCCTTGGTTCAAGCGATTCTCCTGCCTCAGCCTCCCAAGTAGCTGGGACTACAGGCATCCACCAACACACCTGGCTAATTTTTGTATTTTTAGTAGAGACAGGGTTTCACCACGTTGGCCAGAGTGGTCTCGATCTCTTGACCTTGTGATCCACCCACCTTGGCCTCCCACAGTGCTGGGATTACAGGCGTGAGCCACCACGCTTGGCCTATGAATTATTTTTTATGAGACAGGGTCTTGCTCTGTCACCCAGACTGGAGTGCAGTGATGAGATCATGGCTCACTGCAGCCTCGACTGCCTAGGCTCACGAAATCCTCTCACCTCAGCTTCCCAAGTAGCTGGGACTACAGGTATGTGCTCAGCTCACTGCAACCTGTCTCCCAGGTTCAAGTGATTCTCCTGTCTCAGCCTCCCCAGTAGCTGGGATTACAGGCATGCTCCACCATGCCAGGCTAATTTTCATATTTTTAAAAGAGACGGGTTTCACCATGTTGGCCAGGTTGGTCTCAAACTCCTGACCTCAAGTGATCTGCCCACCTCAGCCTCCCAAAGTGTTGGGATTACAGGCGTGAGCCATCACGCCCAGCCTAAATTTATTTTTTTTAGAAATGGGGTCTCACTATGTTGCCCAGGCTGGTCTTGAACTCTTGGGCTCAAGCAATCCTCCTGCCTCAGCCTCCCAAAGTGCTAGGATTACAGGCGTGAACCACTGTGCCTGGCCCAGAGCGACCATTTAAAATCTAAGTCCCTCCTCAGTTTTCAACCCTCCCAGAGCTCCCTATCTCACTCAGAATAAAATACAAGATCTTTACTGTGTCCTAGAAGGTCCCAGAGAATCTGCTTTTTTCTGACTTCACATATTGGAACTCTCTCCATCGCTCACTGCTCTGGCCTCACTGATTGCCCTGTAATTCAAAATCCCAGGCTCACTTCTACCACAGGCCCAGGGTACTTGCTGTTCCTCTAAGATGCCTCCCCAGTTATCCACAGACATACAACCCTAACTTCCTTCTGGCCTTGACTCAAATGTCTGCTTATTAGAGAGGCCTTCCTGACTCTAACCAGGCAAACTCTCCCCCAGTCACTCTTAACTCCCTTACCTTGCTTTATTTTTCTTTATTAATCAACGGACATTATTTTCCATACTGCCAATCCTCCCCCAACTAGAATGTAAGTTTTAGGAGACTAGGGACTCCCTGTCTTTTTTGTTTGCTGATGTATTCTTAGTACCTAGATTAAACTTTTGTTAATTTAATGAATTAGTATGTATTGTGGGACGATCTGATGATTTTATATGGATTATTTGTAAGTTAGCTCTCTGGTTGAAATAAAATAATTAAAAGCCTCCAATAAAACATTCCATACTTTAGGCTGGTCACAGTGGCTCACGCCTGCAATCCCAGCACTTTGGGAGGCCGAGGCAGGCGGATCACCTGAGGTCAGGAGTTTGAGACCAGCCTGGCCAACATGGTGAAATCTCATCTGTACTAAAAACACAAAAATTAGCCAGGCATGGTGGTGGGCACCTGTAATCCCAGCTACTCAGGAAGCTGAGGCAGAAGAATCACTTTAACCTCGGAGGCAGAGGTTGCAGTGAGCTGAGATCGCGCCATTGCACTCCAGCCTGGACAAAAAGAGCCAGACTCCATTTCAAAAACAACAACAACAACAACAATTCCATACTTCTTTAAAGAAGAATAGTCTTGTGTTATGTTCTTATGAAGATTAAAGTAACAATCTCAGAAAAAAAGTTATTCTAGGCAGTGGCTCATTCCTGTAATCCCAGCACTTTGGGAGGCTGAGGATCACTTAAGCCCAGGAAACATAGGGAGACCCCATCTCTACAAGTAATTTAAAAAATTAGCCAGATGTGATGGCATGCACCTGTGGTCCCAGATATTTGGGAGGCTGAGATGGGAGGATCGCTGGAGCCCAGGTGGTTGAGGATGCAGTCAGCTGCTTTTTGCCACTGAACTCCAGTCAGTTTGACAGAGAAAGACCATGTCTCTAAAAAAAAAAAAAAAAGGGAAAAGAAAAAAGTTACTCTGATAGCTATATTGTTGAGATGTTTGCTGAAACATAGTGTACTTGATTATTATGGATTTATGAATTACTCACTCAAAAACATGGATTAAACTCATCCTGTATACCAGGCTCTCGGCAGTCCTGGGGTTAGAAAATTGAAAGATAAAGTTCAGCCCTCATGGATACAACATCACAACAATTATGACCAAGCCTGAGGGGTTCTGAGCTAGCAGTGTGTTTGAGATGCCTGGCAGTCAGGGCTGCTGGAGGGAGTGATGGGAGGGAAAATACAGAGGCCCCCTCAGACTCAGTTGGGGGACTAAGGGGAGCTCCATCAAGACAAGGGGCACGAGGTTTGTGGGTGGCTGAAGTGTCACCTACCAGTGAGAAAATTATTGCCTCAGAAATGGACTGGAATTCTATATGTAAATTCTGTTCATCTAGAACTTATCCCCATTTTCTCTGAGTTCCTAGGTTCCTGATAGTTTGCTCTTTGAACTTTTTTGCTTCTTATTAGTTTTGTTAGATTTTTTGACTGCTTTCTGCTCACTCCTGAACTACAGAATGCTTTGATCAAAGATATTATTGTATAATTGAAATGCTTGCTATAACATGAGTTGAGATGCAGTAGTCATAATACTGTTACACAGTTATGCTCAGACAACTGTTAGCACTGTTATATTCTGTATCTCTGCTTCTCTTCCTTTCCTATGTTTGAGAGGAGTTTGAGACAAGCCAGGGCTACATGATGAAACCCTGTCTCTCCAAAAAATACAAAAATTAGCCAGACTTGATGATGTGCACCTGTAGTCGCAGTTACTCGGGAGGCTGAGGTGGAAGGATCGCTTGAGCCTAGGAGATCAAGCCTGCAGTGAGCCATGAGTACACCACTGCACTCCAGCCTGGGCAGGAGGGCAGGACAAGAAAAAATAAATGCATGTTTGTTCAATATGCGTCATCAGGACCCCCTTCATGAATATTCATAGCTCCGCCTTCAACCTGTTGAATACGTATGCTTGGCCAACTTCAGTGTAAATCCCTTCCCAGCCTCTTCTCCTTCAAAGAGTTTGCTTTCAGTTTTTCAGCCAGAGGCTGAATCCCCTTCTTAAGAAATAAAGTTCTCCTTTCCAAAAGAGATCTCATGATTTTTCAGTTGACAGTCTCTAGCACTCTGAAGAGTGAGTGACCAGCTCCATTTGTCCAAATCGGTCACCATCTGTGGGTGTGCAGCTATTCCTTGATGCCTGGGGTCCACAAAGAAGGAGCTATGCCCAACAGATGACCAGGGGAAGCCTGGAGTCAGTTCTCCTACATAGATCTTAAGAGCCCACACCTTCCATACGATCAAGATTTTTCCTCCTCTAGGGATACACATGGATTAACAAATTGCAGTTGTCAATTACTATTCTCTAGTAAGTCACACAAGTATCTGGGTGGACCTTTCTCAGAGAGATTCCATATAATTACAAAGTTAGGTAGAAAATCTTTGTCCAAACACCATGCCAGTATGCTGTATGATAGCTTGGAGAGCAGGAAAGAAACTGCTCATTGAATCAGCCTCAAGGGAAAGGACAACTTATGACTAATGTCCTGGTGGCCAATTGTTCTGCCCCAGGAAAGTGCGTACAAAGGGCCAGAAACCTCTCCTACCTGAGCAGAGTGTTTGCTCTTTACTGGCAAAATCCTCTGTGTCCACCCTGAAAGATGTGTCTTTTTTTTTTTTTTTGAGATGGAGTCTTGCCCTGTCACCCAGGCTAGAGTACAGTGACACGATCTCAGACACTGACCTTCGCCTCCCGGGTTAAAGCGATTCTCTTGCCTCAGCCTCCCAAGTAACTGGGATTATAGGCATGTGCTACCATGCCCAGATAATTTTTGTATTTTTAGTAGAGATGGGGTTTCACCAGGTTGACCAGGCTGGTCTTGAATTCCTGACCTCAAATGATCCACCCACCTCGGCCTCCCAAAGTGCTGGGATTACAGGCATGAGCCACTGCACCCGGCCACTCTCCCTATTTTTTGTCCCTCCTTCTCCACTATACCTCCTTTTACCTAAAGCAAACCAGTCCTCCCAACAAAAATAATTGAAAGCCTATCCTCTTTTTCCTGTGTCTTGCAAATTTTGCATCCTTAGGCTTCTATGGAAAATCAATGTCTTTTCCTGAGTTACTGCTGGCTCTGCAGAGAGGACTCCTAAACTCATCTTGCTTGCTTCCCCCCGACACCCCCACACCCCCACCCCCTGAGAGGAGGCAAGCTTGGATCTTCGGGTGGCAGTGAGACCTCCACTGACACTGGCTTTCTCTCAGAGCATAAACTCGAACATACCTCCACGCTGAGGATTCATTTCTTTTGAAACCCCACATCTGAGCTACGCACAGAAGTTTTACTCCTGTGAACACATTTTTTTCACTTTATTTATTACCTTACATTCACCCTCCCACTGCCTGGGTCACATTAACACTCTGACCTTGACTGATAGCAAAGTCATCCCTTCATCTCTTGCCCAAATTTACAAGTATTATCTCGACACTGGGGGCAATGGTGGGTTGGGGAGTTCGGGTTTATCCTCTCTCTACCCTGTCCTACCATAAACTGAGGGTTTTTAAAATTGAGACAGGGTCTCGCCCTGTCACCGAGGCTGCAGTGTGGTTGTACAATCTCTGCTCGCTGCAGCCTCGACCTCCTGGGCTCATGAACTCCTCCACCTCAGTCTCCTGAATAGCTAGGACCACAGACACACACCACTAAGTGTGGCTAACTTTTGTATTTTTTGTAGAAAATGGGTGGGGGGGCGGTCCTCACTATGTTGCCCAGGCTGGAATCAAACTCCTGAACATGATCCTCCCACTTTGGCCTCCTGAAGTGCTAGGATTACAGGAATGAGCCACAGCGCCAGCCTGTGTGTACTTCTTGACTTGGAGCAAATGGCCCTTCATTCTCTGCCCTACTTGCCTCAGCAATCACATGCCTACAGTCACTCTTCACTCTAGCCACACTGGCTGCATCGGCCAGAGAGGAAGCAGGGAAAGCAGCCGGGAGTCAGCCGCAGAGGCCCCAAACAGGCATTTTCCAAGTGGGGTCACACAACCGGGTGGGAGGGGAGCAACATGCCCCATTTGCTGCAGAAAGAAATTGCAATTGCCGGGCACGGTGGCTCACGCCTGCAACCCCAGCACTTTGGGAGGCTGAGGCGGGGGGATCATGAAGTCAGGAGTTTGAGACCAGCCTGGCCAACAGTGAAACCCCATCTCTACTAAAAAAATAAAATAATAGTAATACAAAAATTAGCTGGGCATGGTGGCAGGCACCTGTAGTCCCAGCTACTCAGGAGGCTGAGGCAGGAGAATCACTTGAACCTGGGAGGTGGAGGTTGCAGTGAGCCGAGATCGCACCATTGCACTCCCAGCCTGGGCAACAACAACAATAAAAAAAGAAACTGCAATTAGAAACTGAAATCGGTAGAACATTGATGCTAACTTTATCTAAAAAAGAAACAAAGCTTTACCAAGATTTAACATGTGGATCGTCGCTGGCTGCTCACATGATCCGGTCTGCAGACAGCTGAGTGTCACACGGGACAGGGCCCTTCGCTTTCATTCCCATGGAACTTGCCCATGCCCCTCAGGTTGTGTGTGCCCTGTTCGTCGCTTCACAGATCATATTAGCAGCTTTCCAAAACCAATCCTCACAAAACAGACAACAACCTTTAAAAGAAAATCCTGCAGAGAAACCTCAGACTGAGGATAAGACTATTAACACAGCATGAGGAAACAAGAAAATGCAAGAATGCTTCCCTGTACCTGGTACAAGCTCTTAATCAGCCACATTTGGAGGAAAAACAATGGTGAGCTAATCAATTCTTACTTTGGACTAAGTCAACAAATTCAAAATTATCAAGAAGATTATTGAAATAAGGATTTACATTCACTATAATTAACAACAAACCTCACCATATGTGAATACTGGATTCTGAGCACTAAGCCTGGTGGGGTCTCTTTCTCGCGTGACAGACATTCAAGCCCAGCACTGAGATACACTCAGCTTAGGACAAATCCTTCAAGTTGCTTCATCACCAAGTGTTAAACCAACATTTTCAAAAACAAAGAAACATAGGCCAGATGCAGTGGCTCATGCTGTAATCCCAACACTTTGGGAGGCCAAGGCAGGAGGGTGGTTTGAGTTAGGAGTCCAAGACCAGCATGGGCAACACAGTGAGACCCTGTCTCTACAAAAAAAAATTAAAAATTAGCCAGGTGCAGTGGCTTGCATTTGTGGACCCAGCTACTCAGGAGGCTGAGATGGGAGGATTGCTTGAACCCAGGAGGTTGAGGCTGCAGTGATTCCACCACCACACTCCAGCCTGGATGACAGAGCAAGACCCTGTCTCAAACAAACAACAAAATCAAAACCAAGAAGCATACATGTTTCCCAGACCTAGGAACAATGACACTTAGTACAAATGAGCATACATAACATTCAGATCCTAATTTTTCTTTTCTTTTCTTTTCCTTTTCTTTTTTTTTTTTTTTTTTTTAGATGGAGTCTCACTCTGTCCCCCAGGCTGGAGTACAGTGGTGCAATCTCAGCTCACTGCATCGCCTCTTGGGTTCAAGCGATTCTTCTGCCTCAGCCTCCCGAGTAACTGGGATTATAGGTGCCCACCACCATGCCCAGCTAATTTTTGTATTTTCAATAGAGACACAGTCACATCCTGTTGGCCAGGCTGGTCTCAAACTCCTGGCCTCAAGTGATCCAACCACCTCAGCCTCCCAAAGTGCTAGGATTACAGGCGTGAGCCACGGTGCCTGACTGGATCCTAATTTTTGAACAGCATTTTCCATTACAAGGTTTCAGGGTCTGTCAAATAAATGGCCAATGCCAGGGCTGGGGCAGAGAAAGTACAAGATGGTCCTTGGATTTCTTCTTGTTCCAGAAAGTAAGAAAGTGCACAAAGACTGATGGAGCAATGTAAATAAACACACAAATCGGCTTATAGGGGCTCCCACTGGCCACATTGAGGACAATTTGAGCATAATTTAAAAATTTTAATGATGGTAACACATTATAACACATTGAATAAATAAAGAATTTGTGCATCATGGTGATATCTCACATAAAAGAGAATGGGAAGCTCTTCTTTACAGAGACTATCAGCTAAGAAAATATAATTAGAAAATAACCATTTTGCAACCCCCAGCATAATAATTTATTCAGGTGAATACCATCAGGGAATATGAAAACTATTAGGTAAAATGTGCTGGGGAACAGGACGTTCACACTGTGCCAAGTATCCCCCTGACACTACCAGGTTCTTTAAGCATCAAGGGATACAGGTGCCTTTACTATGGAGAGAATTGATGGATAGCCTTTTAACTAAGTGATCAAATTTAGTATTCATAATAATGCAACAAAGTGACATTCTGTGCCTCCTCACTTAATGTCATACAAAGTACACAAATTAGCTAGGTAGTATTTCTGCCCACAATGCTTAACCAGAATCCAATCAAAGCAAACAATTAGAGAAACCTAAATTATATGCCAGGCTACAGATGACTGGCCTGGACTCTTACAAAGTAACAATGAAACAAAAGAAAAAAAAAAAAAAACCCAGCAGAGAGCTGTTTAGACAAAAGGAGACTAAAGAGCTGTCAAAATTCAGTGCATCCAGCACTCTGGGAAGCCGAGGTGGGTGGATCACTTCATCCCTGGAGTTCAAGACCAGCCTGGGCAACATGACAAAACCTTGTCTGTACAAAAAAATACAAAAATTAGCTGGGCATGGTGGTGGTGCACGCCTGTAGTCCCAGCTACTCAGGAGGCTGAGGCAGGAGAATCACTTGAACCCAGGAGGCAGAGGTTGCAGTGAACTGAGACTGTGCCACTGCACTTTAGTCTGGGTGACAGCCAAGACTCGGAAGGAAGGAAGGAAGGAAGGAAAGAAAGAAAGAAAGAAGGAAGGAGGGAGGGAGGGAGGGAGGGGAAAGAAAGAGAGAGAGGAGAAAGAAAGAAAAGAAAAAGAAAGAAGAAAGAAGGAAGGAAGGAAAGAGAAGTCCTGGAAATGTGGTGATGAGCAAGGAATAACAACAAAAAAATTAATTGTACATTAATGTCATTGACATTATCTTTAGTGGACTGTTCTGTATTAGCAAACATTTTTAAAAACACACTGACTTTGTCGGGCTTCCTCCTGTCCTATTTTGATTCCTCTGTTTGTTTCCCATGAAGTGTTGCGTTCCTCAACCACACACTCTCTTGGCATGGTTTTCAGGAACATAACTTTTAGGGTTAGCAAAAGGATGCTTTTTTTTTTTTTTCATCCATCTGAGCATTACTATAGTGGAACAAGATAATTTGTTTTCCTAACAAAGTATGCTATCTTCTTTTTATTAAACATTCAAGATGAATGAATACCGTTATTTGTTTGAGAAAAGCTCCTTTATGATTTTTTCTATTATACAACGTTAATATCTTGTTTTGCATTTTTTCCTCATAGAGGATATTTTTTGTCTTGGAAAAAGCAAGCATTCTTCTGAGAGAAGTAAATGACGAACCTCACTGTACATCACAGATACATGTAGCTGGTGGAAATTCAGAAATGTTACTTCATACAGTATATTTAATGATGGGTTGGGTGTACTTCTTGAATTAGGAATTGCGTTCTGCCGCATTTAATAGAAACCCCCTTTCTGCCCATGGCCACCGCTGCAGAAGCATCATTAAAGTCTCTCTTCCCACTGCTGTCATGTCTAAGTCAGTCTCCTAAAGAGTCGAGCAGCTGCGGCGGCTCTTCACTGGAGGGTTGAGCTTTGATATGACTGATGAGACTCTGAGGAGTCATTCTGAGCAATGGGGAATGCTCACAGACTGTGTGGTTGTGAGAGATTCCAACACCAAGTGCTCCAGGGTCTTTGGGTTTGTCACCTATGCCACTGTGGAAGAGGCGAATGCAGCCAAGAATGCAAGGCTGCACAAGGTGGATGGGAAAACTGTGGAACCAAAGAGGGCTGTCTCAAGAGAAGGTTCTCAAAGACTAGGTGCCCGCTCAACTGTTAAAAAGGTACTTGTTGCTGGTGTTAAAGAAGACGACACTGAAGAACATCAGCTAAGAGACAGTAGGATAAATGTGAACACTGGTAGATTACTGGTATGAAGGGGTTATTCTTTTTTGTATGTGTGATGATGGTACTGGAGCTGTGTAACACGGGCAAGTTTTTTTTTTATCATTTAAAGATCTATACTGAAATATTTCTACATGAAATATGTGATTTGCTTCAAAACAACGAGGGGCTAGAGAGTAGGAAAATAGAAGAAATAAACTTAATTGTGAGTTGATAATTCTTGACATTAGGTGATGGGCACATCTAGAAGATATGACTAGAAAATATCTTCCTACAAAGCTAAAGCCTCATTTATATTTTTCTTTAACATATATAGCACTGAAAGGGAAGAAACAACAAAATGAAGTCTCTCTTTCATCACCTACCCCCAGGCTCTTAGAGGCAAACTCTATTGCCACTTTTATATTCTGGTGTATCTTTTCAGAGTTAGATATAAGTATGATATAAGCATGCATTTTATGCCTTGACTTTTAGTAGTTATATACCAATTTTTTCCTTCTCAATTTTTTATCTCCTCTTGAGATTTATAATTTGCCAAAGACCAGTCTTAGTTGTTACAAAAATGAAAAAAAAGTAGACATCTAAATATTAGTATATCTGCTTTCTTAACTAGAAAATTTTACAAACCATAGTTTTATTTTTCATTTATTCAATCTATATTAGCTGTAAAATAGAATCTAAATATATTTTTATTTTTTCTGAGACAGGATCTTGTTCTGTTGCCCAGGCTGATCTCAAGTGATTCTCCCACCTCAGCTTTCCAAAGTGCTGAGATTACAGGTGTAGGCCTCTGCATCTAGCCTGAATATTGTAATTTTTATTTTTTTTGAGACAGAGTCTTGCTCTGTTGCCCAGGCTGGAGTGCAGTGGCACAAGCTCAGCTCACTGCAACCTCTGTCTCCCAGGTTCCAGCGATTCTCCTACCTCAGCCTCCCAAGTAGCTAGGATTACAGGTGCCTGCCACCACACCCAGCTAATTTTTATATTTTTAGTACCGACAGGGTTTCATCATGTGAAAGTGGCGAGATCATGGCTCACTGCAGCCTCAACCAGCTGGGCTCAAGCAATCCTCCCACCTTAGCTTCCCAAGTATCGGGACTACTCAGTACATGACACCATGCCTGGCTAACTTTTGTAGTTTTTGTAGAGACAGGGTTTCACCATGTTGCCCAGGCTGATCTGGAACTCCTGATCTCAAGTGAGCCACCCTCCTCTGCCTCCAAAAGTGCTAGGATTATAGGCATGAGCCACCGTGTCCAGCCTTCCATCATATATATAGGGGTGTGTGTGTGTGTGTGTGTGTGTAAAATAACTTAATCCTCCAATAAGTCCCCCGGCCATTTCTTCTGCAGAAATAAGTATGAAGTCATAGGGTATCCAGTAATATTAAGAAATGAAAAAAAGATCATAGCCTTCTTCTTGATGTTAGGTTAATCTTGTATAAAAGAAAATCCCATAAGTGAAAAGAATTATGGAGCCAATTCAGATGATACAAATCTATAAAATTTTCAGTTACCTAACACCTGAAAACATGTTTGATTCAACCAATTGACTTCTGACCATCACTGTGTAATGCAACCTGCTGAAGTAATCTTTCAGCTGTCAATTTGATGGCTTTCTTAAGAAAACAGTGATATGCATAGAATGATTTGAAGCTGTCCATCTCTCTCTTTTTTTTAAACTTTGGCTCTGTGTTTACCCAATCATGTCTAACAAAATGCTTCAAAAGTGATTTCTAACAAAATAATATTTAAAACGCAATGTATCTCATTGAAGTAAAAGTATTTTAAGTCAATAGTTTCCTCAGGAATATTCTGTCCTCTGACACCATCATTTGAATATCACAGTTTGCAAAGAGCTTTTCCATTCATGATTTCATCCAGTCCTTCCTACAGCCACCCCAGATAGGTACAATTCCCAACGAGATTGGTCTTGAAGCCAAGTGTTTGTTTCATGACCAAAGCCCACACTCTCCCCATGAAATTGAGAAGGGACAGGCTGCGGAGTGAATCCTTTAAAGAAAGTAATGTTTTAAGTACTATTACAATTTGTAGATGGTGTTTCACTGGCTCCCAGTGAGCTAGGAGGGAAATGCTTTTAATCCCATGTGTACTCATTCTGAAGTAGCTATAAGTATATAAAAACCATATTCATCTGTACAGTCATTCAAACCTTTATTAAGTACCTACCATATGTACAATCCTACGCCAAATATTAAGGGAATACAAAGATGAATTTGTAAATAGTGCCAATTCCCAAGGAGTTTACAATTTAATAAAAGTGAAAAGTAATTTAACATGAACTGTAGGAAGGAAATTACAAGTAAACATTTGCCCCTGATGAAGAAAAATAACCTTATTTTTCAATTTAAAACACAAATTGCCAGTTGGGAAATACTGCTATTACATATACCTATATGAGTTCATCCTTTTACAATGATGCTGATTGTTTTTAGAAAAGAAAACGTCTTATGCTGTAACAGCCTTATGATTGGCTTCAAATTTTAAAACAAAAATTTGCTTAAAGAAAAAAATTATAGATTCATAAAATCAGATTAACATTGTACACAGAGAGACAAAGTGTGTTTGCAACAATATGTAAAAAGTTGAACACAACTGGGTCTAGCAGTAAAGAGTTAAATCTGAATTACTTTGGATACTTGCCTTAGCCAAGTTATTATGCACAATTTCATCATATATAAAACAGGAATACTTGCCCCTAATTTAGATTACAACTCACACATGCCATAATTACTTCCATCTGTAATAATGCAAAGGTTTAAAAAAGCTAGTATAAAAACTTTCCTAATAATTTACGTATCAAAAATAATTTGGACTAGAACTAAGGATTAAAAGAAAAAGAGATGATGGTGTAGACAATTTAACAGTAAACTTTCAGTGCAAAAATAAAATTTGTAAGTATTTTTTCTATACTTTTAAAAATGGCTCAGAGTAGCAAAATAAGTTCAAGGATTTATTCTGTGAAATGTATTTCAGAGAAAAAGAATGGGCAAATAGTATAATTAAAAATACTTATTGATTCACATTTTCCAGAAATTTTTAAAAAGTAAATCATCAAAGACCAATATTTCTCTCTGCTTTCAATACTAAGCCATTTTTTTCTACTAAAATTAATGAAACAATGTATATTTTTATAATAGTTTGTGACAGCTGTGATTCTCAAACACTTTAAAAAAATACAAAATCATAGTTGCAAACAGATTGTATATAATGATTTTTAAAACTGAATAGGCAAAGCCTTACTCTAACTGATCAAATGACCAATAAGCTGGATTCAGGCTTTTCAGGCTACAGGTGACCTTGCTCAACAGCCCTGCACATATCAGAGGTGTTCCCAAGATGTTCTAAACACAAATGCAGCTGCTGACACCCTGACGCTGCAAACAGCAGCAAGGGCATAGAGAGGAGGCCTTGATGATTCAGTGTGATTCTTCAACAGATTTCTCTTCTCCACTCTCTTCATCAGCTTCACCACCTTTTTCCTTGTAAGAATCCTGGCTGTTGGTATCAATAAAATAATTTTCTTCCCCATTTTCTCTCTCTTCTATTTTTTCTTCTTCACTAAAGCTAGGGGAAGAAATTTATCAGTCTTTCAAAGGAAAAATGAGTTGGTTTAAAGGTTAAAAAAAAACCCTCTGCAAGTATGCCACCGTGTAGCCAGTCTTCCTCAAGTGTATTAGTTCCAATTTGTTATCAAGAAAACTCAAAAAAAACAAAAACAGAAAAACAGAAAATGCTATAAAAGTGCCATCTGAGACTGGGCATGTTGGCTCATGCCTGTAATCCCTGCACTTTGGGAGGCTGAGGCCTGGCCAGCATTTAGTAGAGACCAGCCTGTCTCTACTAAAAATACAAAAATTAGCCAGGCCTGGTGGCAGGCACCTGTAATCCCAGCTACTTGGGAGGCTGAAACAGGAGAATCACCTAAACCCAGGAGGTGGAGGTAGAGTGAGCCGAGATTTCGCCACTGCACTCTCCAGCCTGGGCAACAAAGAGCAAAACTCCGTCTCAAAAAAAAAAAAAAAAAAAAGGCAGCAATTGAGAAATTTAATATTCCTGAAAACTAATTTATCTATTTATTTATTTGTTTATTTATTATTAGTTTTTAGATGGAGTTTTGCTCTTGTTGCCAAGGCTGGAGTGCAATGGTGCGAACTCGGCTCACTGCAATCTCTGCCTCCCGGGTTCAAGTGATTCTTCTGCCTCGGCCTCCCAAGTAGCTGGGATTACAGGCATGCACCACTACACGTAGCTAATTTTTGTATTTTTTAGTAGAGGCGGGGTTTCTCCATGTTGGTCAGGCTGGTCTCGAACTCCCAACCTCAGGTGATCCGCCCACCTCGGCCTCCCAAAGTGCTAGAATTACAGGTGTGAGCTACCGCGCCCAGCTGAAAACTAATTTACTTCAAAATTTGAGTGAATGATTCTTTAAACATCACTTGAAAGCATGCTATTATTTTTGTTACTTATGTCAGTAAGAAATCTAAGTTATTCTGCTTTAAAAAAATACTTCACAGCCAGGAGCGGTGGCTCACGCCTGTAATCCCAGCACTGTGGGAGGCTGAGGTGGGCGGATCATGAGGTCAGGAGTTCAAGACCAGACTGGCCAACATGGTGAAACTCAGTCTCTAAAAAATAAATAAATAAATAAATAAAAAATACTTCACCACAAGAACGTGAATGTGTCACACATGTTAAAATATCAATATGTTTTAAAACAGTTCACAGGTCTTTTACTACCGGGTAAAACATTTTTTAAAACAATATAGAACAAAAATATATACATAGTACAAAATCGTATGCTTTCCTGCAGGTAACAATTTTTTCAAAGGTAAACCATTGAGACATCTTATATATGTTACCTTTCTTTGTCTTCGGTGACACTTTTTGTCTCTTGATTGTTGAAGTACTCAAGTACTTTTCCACTTTGGCCTTTCTTTGAAACAAACTCATCAGATATTCCTAGTGCTTTTAGGGTAATAGAATAATGCTTTTCTGCTGCCATTCTTGCATTTTTCTACAGGAAAGACAAACCTTTTTAGAGGAGAACAGAAGACTTTAAATTTTCATTAAAAATGTATCGATTAAAAGCGCCAGTGATAATTAAATTCGGCAGTCACAGTTGGTTGAAAATCTGAATACTCTATGACCAACAATTACACTCCTAGGAATATACCCAGAGAAGCTCCCATATATGTGTCCTAGGGGAGGACATGTACAAGAATGTTCAGGATAGTACTGTCCTTCAATAACCCCAAACTGGAAATCACCCAAATATCTATTAGTAGCAGAATGGATAAATAAATTGTGGTCTATTCCTATAGCAGAGTAAAAATAAAGCAATGAAAATGAATGAATGACAGTTACATGCCACAACATGGATGGATCTCACAAACATAATAGTGGGCAAAAGAAGCAAAACACTAACAAGTACATATTGTATGATCTATATAAAGTTCAGAAATGGGCATAACAACTATATTGAGGATAGGTACACACACTGTAAAACTGCAAGGAAAAACAAGGAAGTGCTTATCTTGAAAGTTAGAATGGTGCTTACCTCACGGGGAGAGGTAGAGGGCTGTGATCTGCAAGGGCACACAGGGTTTTTGGGGTGCTGGCAATGGTCTATTTGTTAACATGGGTGGTGGGCACATAAGATTGATCTATAATTATTTTTTATACTGTACCTAGGTTTTGTATACTTTTGTAACTGTATAAAGGTATCTGAAAAAAATGATTTCATGCAATAATTGTCAGAGGATTTTTTTTTTTTTTTGGCTTTTTTTTGAGACACGGTCTTGCTCTGTTACCCAGGCTGGAGTGCAGTGGTATGATCACAACTCACTGCAGCCTCAACCTCCTGGGCTCAAGCAATCCTTCCACCTCAGCATCTGGAGTAGCTAGGACCACAAGCACGTGTCACCATGCCCAGATAATTTTTGTATTTTTTGTAGGACGGGGTTTCACCATGTTGTCCAGGATGGTCTCAAACCCCTGGGCTCAAGCAATTGACCCGCCTTGGCCTCCCAAAGTGCTGGGATTACAGGTGTGAGCCATGGCGCCTAGCCAAATTCTTTTATTTTATGTATCTACTGTAATTTTTACTCTTTATAAGCCATATCCCCAATCCATTAAAGATGATAAAGCATCAGTGTTGTAATCTTTACTCCGTGGAGGAAGCAAGGGATATAACAAAAGAATACGAATTTAGAACAGGGTTCGAATTTATAGATTGTCACTTCTTGGCCTTGAGATACGTTGGAATTGTGATGACGCTCTCATACCTGGGGCAAATTGGAAGTCATCGCAGTTCCAGAGACAGCAGGCTTTATGGGGCCACAAGGTGACTGGGTTCACACTAGTGCCTCGGCTTTAGTCCGTTTTAGCTCCCATGAGTGCATCTGAACTGTAAGAGGGCCAAAAATTGCCCTCTGGACCTCCAACTGAAACAAGGTGACTAGGAATGACCCAGTTCCAATGTACCAATGGCATTCATACTGGGAAGGGCGTGGAAGAGCACCCAGTCTAACCCCCATATTTAGTCAATAAAGAAACCAAGTCTCCCCCAGCCCCTGCCTCAGAGGTGAAATGGTTTGATTAAGGTCACAAGGCTAGTGAGTGGTAGAACCAAGTCTCTTTTTTTTTTTTTTTTTTTTGAGACAGAGTCTTGTTCTGTCACCAGGCGCCAGACTGGAGTGCAGTGGTACAATCTCAGTGCACCGCAATCTCCGCCTCCTGGGTTCAAGCAATTCTCCTGCCTCAGCCTCCTGAGTAGCTGGGACTACAGGCACACGCCACCATGCCTAGCTAATTTTTATGTTTTTAGTAGAGACGGGGTTTCACCATGTTGGCCAGGATGGTCTCGATCTCTTGACCTCGTGATTCGCCTGCCTCGGCCTCCCAAAGTGCTGGGATTACGGGCATGAGCCACCGCGCCCGGCAGAACCAAGTCTCTTAACCGTGTCCTGGGTTTTTTCTATTACATCATGCTGCTTTCTCTAAGTGGTAGTGGTCGTCCTAGAATTTGAAGGTGACCTAAAGCCTGACTTGAGCAACATAGTTGTCAGCTATTTGCCAAATCTAGTATAATGAGGGACCACGGAGTCTAGTGTTACACAGGAAAACCCGAAATAGCAAGGACTGATTACAATGGATAAAACTATCACCAGTGCATTTCCTGATACTCTGGAAAACTGAAAAAGCAGCACTCAAACTGCTGCTAAAATGCACTCCCTGTGAATAACAACATTTTTTAGAAAAGTAAGTAAAAATCCATCTACAGTCTGTGAATAACAGCAGAGAAGCCTTGGGGAACTGAAAGGAAGCACAAAATGAGAAGTAAGAACTATACCCCAAGGATGACAGAGAAGAATAAAGAAACCCCAAACCCAGCTCTGAATGCATTATGAACAGTATATTCTGACTTAAGCAAATTAAATATATAAGACATTAAGAAGACACTAGTCAAAATTTGTGCCAGTAAGCCTTCATCCAACTTTGGTTTAAAATTCAATTTAACATCTTCTCAGTTAATTAATCCTGTGATTTACAAGAAACAGGACAACATGGTTTATTCTGTAAAGAATCACCTGCTTATTGTGTTACAGAATCACTCAGCAGCAGCAAGACCACAATTAACTCCTATAAATAGGCAAAGCATATAGTTGCAAGCAAATTTATTAAATACCAGCTGTTAATTAGCAGCCATAGTCCCAGCAAATAGACCACAGGAAAAAATATACTAAAAAAAAAAAAGCAAAAAAAAAAAAGCAAGGTGATTCACTGCCACAGTAACTCTGTATATAGAATTAATTACCTTTTTTTAAACACCAAATTAAATAATGTATAATTGTTACTAAATGGAACAAATACTCCCCCCTGAATCTCACCATGTAAAAGAACTGTAAAGACTATGAAATAAAAGGAATAGTTAAGGCCAGGCACGGTGGTTCGTGTCTGTAATCCCAGCACTTTGGGAGGCTGAGGCGGGTGGTTCACCTGAGGTCAGAGACCAGCCTGGCCAACATTGAGAAACCCCATCTCTACTAAAAATACAAAAATTAGCCAGGCATGGTGGTGGGCACCTGTAATCCCAGTTACTCAGGAGGCTGAGGTAGGAGAATTGCTTGAACCTGGGAGGCAGAGGCTGCAGTGAGCCAAGATCACACCACTGCACTCCAGCCTGGGTGACAAGAGCAAGACTCCGTCTCCAAAAAAAAAAAAAAAAGACAGTTAAAATAACTGTATGGTTATTTTATTTTATTATCAGAGACACTGCAAAAAAAGATTAGCTTTGTTTCTTCCAGAAACAAAAACAGATGATGATGAAAGTTTGTCTGTAATCAGTACCCTAGTTAGAAGGGAAAAAATATTTATTTTTTTATAACCAGAAGTTTAGTTTATAGTAGTTCTGTCATTTATTTAATAATTACTAACCCTGGCCAGGCGTAGTGGCTCATGCCTGTAATTCCAACACTTTGGGAGGCCGTGGCAGGTGGATCACTTGAGGTCAGGAGTCCGAGACCAGCCTGACCAACATGGTGAAACCCCATGTCTACTAAAAATACAAAATTAGGCCGGACGCGGTGGCTCACGCCTGTAATCCCAGCACTTTGGGAGGCTGAGGTGGGCGGATCATGAGGTCAGGAGATTGAGACCATCCTGGCTACATGGTGAAACCCCATCTCTTAAAAAAAAATAAAATAAAAATTACTAGACCTTTCCTCTTTTCCTTCCAGCCCACTTTTCCCCTTAAGAAGGAAAAAAAAATTGAACACTTATTTTTTAACAAGCCTTCACGGGAGGCATGAGGCGTATGGGAAAAGTTTTTTGGGTAAAGGGAACATCATATAAGAGAGCCAAAAGTGGGAGAAGAAATGTAAGCTGTAAAATTAACCTATGTTTTTAATACTTAAATTTTTTTGTGGGTTTAATTCCATATATACCATTTATTTTTGCCCACATTTTCCCTGGTGCTTAGAAATGGTGAGAAATCACAGCATGACAAAACCACTTCTTCGTGCAGAAACTCATCACTAATGCGTCAAAATAGTGCTTTCAGCCTGGGTTAACCCCAGAAAGACAATGTAAGGTCATCATCTGGATAATTTGATAAAATCTTTCCATTTTGGTCCAACAAATGCTTCTTAACATTTCCACTGTGCCAGCTTAGGTGCTAGGTGCTGGGAATACAAAGATTTGACTACCACCCTTAAAATTAATTAGCTAGAAGGAAAGAGAGACCATTCCATAGGTGATTTCCACACAATGTGGTAGGTGCAAAGATAGACATGTGCACAGGCTAATACAAGAACATAGGGGAAAAAAAAGGCACCCAATCCAACCTGGGGAAACAATGCAAGAAGTGATTGTACCATAATACTTGAACAAGAAGGAATTAGGTAAACATAGGAAGAGGCTCTAAGGATGTCAAGAAAACAGCATGAACAAAGACTTCAGGTTTGAAACTAGTTGTCTAGTAGTCCGGAATGGCCTGAAAGTAAAGGGTATGCATGGCGGGGAGGCAAGTGTTGTGGGAAGGTGGCATGGGCAGAGGTAGGCAGACTAAAGAGGTTAACAGTCACAGAGGAGTCTGTATACCATGCTAAGATTCATAGATTTATCTTCTGGGAGGGAGCAGGACAGCTTAGGGTTAAGGGTTTAGAAGCAGACTAACTTGGGTTCCAATCCTAGTTCTAGTACTTACTAACTATACACCTTATGAGTTACTTCCCTTCTTTGAGCTTCAGTTTCTTCACCTGTAATTTTGGGAGACCTATGTTATAGTACAATTTGAGAAGTTAATGAGAAGACCCCTTGATATCATTCACTGAAAATGAGAACAGCCGGGCGCAGTGGCTCACGCCTGTCATCCTAGCACTTTGGGAGGCCGAGGTGGGTGGATCACCTGAGGTCAGGAGTTCAAGACCAGCCTGGCCATCATGGTGAAACCCCATCTTAAAACAATATATATATATATATTAAAAAAAAAAAAAAAGAAAATGAGAATAAATGGAATTGGTGAGAATAGATGATTACCCCTGTTATAAAGGCTTATTAATTGTCCACCCAGGGTTAACATTTTAGTAGGGGAATGGAAATGGCAAGGTGAAGATATAATGAATGGTTCTGCAAAGAGCAAGACAGAAAAATCAATCAAACTATTATGATTTAGATAGGAAATAATAAGGGCTCCAACTGGCATTTCACCATCAAGGATGGTGAAGGGCAGATCCAAAAATTATTTAGGAAGAAAACTTGATAGGTCTCTCAATGATCAACTGAATGGGGAGGAACTGGGTACACAGTTATGAAGATGAGAACAGTAGGCCAGGCATGGTGGCTCACACATGTAATCCCAGCACTTTGGGAGGCTGAGGTGGGAGGCCTCACTTGAAGCCAGGAGTTCAGGACCAGCCTGGCCAACATGGTAAAACCCTGTCTCTATCAAAAATACAAAAATTGGGCTAGGTGCGACGGCTCATGCCTGTAATCCCAGCACTTTGGGAGGCCGAGGCGGGCAGATCACCTGAGGTCGGGAGTTCGAGATCAGCCTGACCAACACGGAGAAACCCCATCTCTGAAAAAAAAAGTAATAAAAAATAAAATTAAATTAAAAATACAAAAATTAACTGGGTGTGGTGGTGCATACCTGTAATCCAAGCTACTCAGGAGGCTAAGGCAGGAGAATTGCTTGAACCTGGGAGGCAGAGGTTGCAGTGAGCCGAGATCACACCACTGCACTCCAGCCTGGGTGACAGAGTAAGACCTTGTCTCAAAAAAATTTTTTTTAAAAAATGAGAACAGCAGACACTGGTCTCCAACTCTTGGCCTCAAATGATCCTGCTGCCTCAGTTTCCCAAAGTGTTGGGATTACAGGGTGTGAGGCATTGCCCTAATTTTTCTAATATAAAGATATTTCTGAGACAAACAGCACTATAATAAATCATTGCTGTATGTATTCAATATTGGTCTTCCCAAATAATACTTCATTCTTTCTTGTTTTATAGTATCACCCAGAATAATTCCTTTAACATTTTATTTACTTTCCTTTTTCTTTCTAGACCTGCTGGAACATGCCTCACAGGTCACTAACACAAATATCAGTATTTCCAGGTTACACTTCGCTCCCTGGAATCATTCTTTCTTGTTTCATAGTATCACCCATAATAATTCCTTTAACGTTTTATTTACCTTCCTTTTTTTTTTCTAGACCTATTGGAACATGCCTCACAGGTCACTAACACAAATATTAGTATTTCCAGGTTACACCTGGCTCCCTGGAATTGAGGTTAATAGAAAAAAAGAATATATCAATCTGACTTCCTCCAATCTCCAAAACAATCATATTCACAATTTTGTCTCAACACACATCTGTTTTTACTGCAATTGTGTGTCTTGGATGACTACATTTGTCTGTCTTGTTTCTATCCGACTTTAAGGGTCTCAGGGGATTTCCTGATATTCAAAAAGCATTTATTGAGAAGGGGGCAGGAAAACAATGTGATAAAAGAATCACATGAAGACAGCCATATCTGGGTTTGAATTCACCTGGTTCCCCTTCTTCTTGTTGTATCATCTAAGCCTCAAGATGTTCCTCATCTGTGAAAAAAGAACCTCAAAGGACCAATGTAAAGATCAGTTAAAATAATGCATGTAAAGTGCTCAGCTGAGCGCCTGTCTTTCAGCAACCTCTCAAAAAACATTAGCAACCAGTTCACGTGTATACACAGAGCTTCCAAATAGCTTTGTACAGTTTCCCTCTTAAATGCAAACAACCAAAAATTATCTGAGGAAAGCTTCTAATATGAAAGACAAGAGGCTAAAAAAGAGAAAAACGAACTTGAAGGAAACCGAGATAATCTATCACCAGTATGCTCAGGTGATAGGCTGGGTGTGATGGCTCACACCTGGAATCCCAGCACTTTGGAAGGTCGAGGAAAGAGGATTTCTTGAGCCAAGGAGCTTCAGACCAGCATGGGCAATGCAGTAAGTCCCCTGTCTTTGCAAAAAAATTAAAAAATTAGCCTGGCATGGTGGTGTATGCCTGTAGTCCTAACTACCTGGAAGGCTGAGGTGAGAAGACTGCCTGAGCCCAAGAGGTTGGTTGAGGTTGCAGTGAGCTGAGATCATGCCGCTGCACTCCAGACTGGGACAGAGTAAGACTCTGTCTCAAAAAAAAAAAAAAAAAAAAAAAGAAAGAAAAGAAAAGAAATGAAAAAAGGTACTGCACTCATGAAAAATACAAAAGGAATATTTAATAAATGAGAAGCATTCTGGAAATTATATCATTATTTTTCATTAGGTAAGTTAAAAATACAGAGTTGGAAGATAAATTTGAGGAAATCCTCCAAAACTAGAATAAAATAACAATGATTTTAAAAGAAATACAAGAAATGTAGATTAATCCAGAAGGTTTAATATCTAACTAATCCCAGTATAATAGTGAAAAAGGTCTCAAGATATAGCTTATGCCAGAGGCCTAGAGCAGGGGTCCCTACACACGAACTAGGTACAGGTCTGTGGCCTGTTAGGAATCAGGCTGCACAGCAGGAAGTGAGTGGGGGGGAGGGTGAGCATTACTGCCTGAGCTCCGCCTCCTACAGTGTCAGATTCTCATAGGAGCGTGAACCCTATCATGAACTACTTATGCAGGGGATCTAGGTTGCATCCTCCTTATGAGACTCTAAAGCCTGATGATGTAAAGGAGAACAGTTTCATCCTAAAATGATCCATTCCCCCACCCCTCCACCCCACCTCACGCAACCCTGGTCGGTGGAAAAATGGTCTTCCATGAAATCAGTCTCTGGTGCCAAAAAGGTTGAGGACTGCTGGCTTAGAGAGAACCATTCCAATGTGGAGCAGGACACGTGTGTGCTGGATCCAGGGGAGGAAAGGAACTGATGAATTACCAATGTGTTTAACTGTTTGAGGGGGATTTTTGAGAGTTAACAGAAAAGTTTAATATATAATAATGATGATACATACATTGTCGGGGGAATGAGGGAAGGTGTGGGGAGGACCAAACAAAATTAGTAATTACTAATGAAAGGAACCATTTTTAAAAAGGAAATGTGATGATAACACTATAAGGCTCAGCTGCTAACATTGTTTTACTAAGTCATGACAATGAATTCTGATCTGTGATAGAGCTGACTGGGAAACATAAAGATGGAAGGATAGGGAAAGAGAAGATAAGTGTGCTTCAGGGAGGACGTGGTAAAACAGCTAAATCCTCACCTACCAAATCAATAAGCTAGTAGATAGAGTCTGTAATCAAACAGATCAAATAACAGTTGAAAAAATGTTACTGAACAATAAAATACCACTTTGTACCCACTAGGAAGGCTATATAAAAAGACAAAAGCTAGGTGCGGTGGTTCATGCCTGTAATCCCATCAACTTGGAAGGTGGAGGTGGAAGGATCACTTGAGGCCAGGAGTTCAAGACCAGCCTGGGCAATACAGCGAGACCCAGTTGCTACATAAAATAAAATTAGCTAGACATGATGGCGTGGGCCTTTGTCCCAGCTACTGTGGATGCTGAGGCAGGAGTATTGTTTGAGCCCAGGAGTTCAGGTTTACAGTGAGCTATGACTGCACCACTGCACTGGCCTGGGCAACAGAGTGAGACTCTCTCCAAAAATAATTAAAAAAAAAAAATTAACAAGTGCTGGTGCTATTCACAACAGCAAAGACATGGTGTCAACCCAGCTCATCAACAGTGGATTGAAAACAGAAAATACATTACACATACACCACGAAACACTACACAACCATAAAAAAGAATGAAATCATGTCCTTTGCAACAACATGGATGCAGCTGGAAGCCATTATCCAAAGTGAATTAAAGCAGAAACAGAAAACCAAACACCACATGTTCTCACAAGTGGGAACTAAACATTGGGTACACATGGAAACAGAGGTGGGAACAACAAACACTGCAGATAGAAGAGGGAGAAGGGAGAGAGGAGGACAAGGGTTGAAAAACTACCTATTGGGTACTATGCTCTCTACCTGGGTGATCAGTTCAATCATAAAGCAAACCCCAGCTCACACAATATATCCTTTTTTTCTTTTGAGACAGAATTTCACTCTTGTTGCTCAGGCTGGAGTGCAATGAATCTCAGCTCACTGCAACCTCCGCCTCCCAGGTTCAAGCGGTTCTCCTGCCTCAGCCTCCCAAGTAGCTGGGATTACAGACGCACACTACCAAGCCTGGCTAGTTTTTGTATTTTTAGTAGAGATGACGTTTCACCATGTTTGCCAGGCTGGTCTCGAATCCCTTATCTCAGGTCATCCACCCACCTCGGCCTCTCAAAGTGCTGCCTGGGATTACAGGCATGAGCCACCATGCCTGGCATACCCTTGTAACAAACCTGCACATGTACCCCTTGAATTTAAAATAAAAATTTAAAGAGGAAAAAAAAATTAAATTAAATAAGAAAAACCCAGAAGCAGTGTAAAAAGCAAAAACAAAAAGCTTGCAGTTCAGAACTGGAGATAATGTCTTTGGGCCAAAAGCCAATCACTTTATGCTTATAATGTAGAACAGCTTAAAATGACTTTTCCCCCTAAAGCTGAAATGAAGATGTTAAAAAAATCCATCCCTTAAAATGAAAGGCATCATATAAAATTACATCTAAATCAGTGAGCAAAAAGATTACATAACTTTGAGAGACTATAATGTGCAGATTCACCCACAATACATGTCCACTGTCCTCAATGAGTCACTGACAAGTACAGTTCTATAACTATGCTCATCTGTTACACGTAAATTCTCCAATTATCTACTGCCCAATTACAACAGCTTCAAATTCACAACATAGCACCTGTAACCTCCAGTGATTCTGTCAATTGTTAAGCCATGTCACCCATTCAGATGCCTCCTCTATGGGATAAAGGATAAGATGACCTAAAATTGACAAATCTCCCTTAAGGGAAAGATTTTAAAACTGGGCATAAACTTAGTAAAATCATGGTCCACTGTCCGTAAGACTAGTTTATTTTCCCTATAGAAAGGAAGTTCTTTTAGTAATTGCAGAGAAGATTGAATTACAGACTCACTTAAAAAAAAAACTGGTAGAAATAACTCTGATTCAATTTGCCATTTTGTTTCATTTTTTTAATTCTTCAAAGACCTCCAAGTGATATAATGAAGCCTCATCTTAATATCTGACCAAGTTTGTACAGAAAAAAGACCAGCCATTAAAAAATAGCTTGCAAAATTATTTTACAAACTCAATGGCATGTTATTTATCAAGCTTATGTGCTTCATCAAAAAGATTCAATGTTCAGATTATTTTTTTGAGATGGGTTCTTGCTACGTTGCCCAGGTTAGGCACAAGTAATCCGCCCACCTCAGCCTCCCAAGTAGCTGGGACTACAGGTGCACACCACCACACCTGGCTAAATGCTCAGATTTAAGCAAAATTACTTATTGGCTGATGTGATGAAGCCAACACAAACAACAATAATGTATCTCAACAGTTATATAACACAGAAGAAAAATGGACTGTAAATTTAGGAGCTAAAGCTGTAAAAAAAAAAAAAAAAAAAAAAACAATAGCTCTTAAATTCCAATAAACACAACCTGAGCAACTCTTTCAAATAGTAGTGGCCTCTTTTTTAACTTTTCTTCTCTTTCTTCTAGTTCTCGTCGGTATTCTCTCATCCTTTCCTTTTCACTCTTTCTAAAATTAAATAAAAGGAATGGAATTTTAAAAGATCATCTAAGAAATAAGAACTTACATATATAACATTTAACTTATCAACTTGTACAAAATCAATTTTAAAAAAAAGAAATAACACTTAGCTTAGCTGACAAATCAGAAATTATGAGCACAGTTCACAGTTTACCTCGATTCCTCTTCTATACTGGTTAATTCTCATGGAATGCAGAATAAAATCCTAGGTTCTGAGATCACACATATTATGCTCTAGGAATAGTCTGGACACTTTGATTTCTAAAATCCTCAAGGCATAAATATATTAAGGGGCTTCAAACTGACCTGAAGAGATGAATGAAAGCCCTCTTGTCTCATTTATAAGCATATAAAACCAAGAAAATTTTGGAACAAATTAGCTATCTTCTCTGTAAGGAATTTCTTTTGAAAACAAGACCTTGCTCTTTATTATTATTATTTTGTTGTTCTTTTTGTTTGTTTTGAAATGGAGTCTCGTTCTGTTTCTCAGACTGGCACAGTGGCACGATCTCAGCTCACTACAACCTCCACTTCCTGGGTTCAAGCAATGATCGTGCCTCGGCCTCCCGAGTAGCTGGGATTACAGGCGTGCACCACCACACCTGGCCAATATTTTGTATTTTTAGTAGAGACGAGGGTTTCACCATGTTGGCCAGGCTGGTCTCAAACTCTTGACCTCAGGTGAGCTACCTGTCTCGGCCTCTCAAAGTGCTGGGATTATAGGCATGAACCACCACCCCTAGCCTATTATTTCTGAGACAGGTTCTCACTCTGTTGCCCAGGCTGGAGTGCAGTGGCTCAATCATGGCTCACTGCAGCTTTGACTTCCTGGGCTCAAGTGATCCTCCCACCTCAGACTCTCGAGTAGGTGGGACTATAGGCACATGCCACCACACCTGGCTAGTTTTTTAAATTTTTTTGTAGAGATGGGGGTCTCATTGTGTTTACCAGGCTGGTCTCAAACTCCTAGCTTCTAGGAATCTTTTTGCCTTGGACTCCCAAGGTGCTAGCATTACAGATGTGAGCCATGGCATCCAGCCTTTGCTGTTATCTTTTTCCCCTAAATAAGATCTCCCAAAGGTTAGTGGCAAAGTTAATTCAATGGGAGCAAGTCAAGGGAGAAATAAAGAGCATAGGAATATAACATAAAGAGAAACAGGAACCAAAATACATAAATTTACCATAAGTGTTCTCACTGTTTGGGCAAGATCCTATAATAAATTAAACTATGGTATTTTCTTTATGTAAGGTGTAATTGCTACCAAAATAATAACATTTAATGGATTGGGGAAAATAATTATACTTTTAAATGACAATTAGACTAAATTATACACAAGTTAGTTTTATGAAAAAGCTACTGGCCGGGCCTGGTGGCTCATGCTTGTAATTCCAGCACTTTGGGAGGCCGAGGCAGGTGTATCACCTGAGGTCAGGTGTTCAAGACCAGCCTGGACAACATGGTGAAACCCCATCTCTACTAAAAATACAAAAATTAGCTGGATGTGGTGGCGAGCACCTATAATCCCAGCTACTCCAGAGGCTGAGGCAGGAGAATCACTTGTACTCAGGAGGCAGAGGTTGCAGTGAGCCGAGATCAGCCACACACTCCAGCCTGGGTGACAGAGCGAGACTCTGTCTCAAAAAACAAAAAAAACAAAAAAAAAAGGAAAGAAAAAAAGAAAAAGCTACTAATAGTTTATTTCCTAAGGGTAAGTAATCTATTTCTAAGAAATGTTATGCTCAAGTTCATCAAATTAAGCTCTCTTTATCAATAAATTAATGCTAAATTACAAAAGAATACTCATTGTAATTAAAAGCACATAGGTATATTTAGAAATCAGACTAAAAAGAAATAAATCATATTACTTACCTGGCTGTGGGGGAGATATTTTCCTACTTAAACATCAACATTTTTATGTGCAACATCTGGAACACTGGTTTTCAAACTTTGTACTGCATAATTCTAGTAAAGGGGTTCTAGGGATTCTGTGAATACCTTTATTATTTTTTTTTTATTTTTATTTCCAGTAATGGCTATAAGCAAGAATACCTTTATTTTTATATTGAAACTAACAAAATGCAACACATATTACTCAACATTAACATATGTGCTCATGAACACATCACATAATGGACGTTTAACGTCAATGTGTTAATTTGTGCTATCAGACTTCATGCAAACCTTAGAACAAAGCTCTTTGATATATCTGTTTACCGCAATCAAAAATAATATAAAGAACAAGATCAGATACTGGTATAAGATTACAGCTATTAACTAAGGCCACAATAGATGATGTTTTTATTCATCAACATAGCTTCACAGTTCTCACCATGAAGGTGAGTACATATGTTGGTTCTCACCATGAGGTGAGTGTGTGTATGCTAAACATAAGTAACTGATGACAATTTAAATCCATAAACTGAAACACAAATGCCATTTTCAATCTGTTCATATTCTACTATCTACTGATTAAAAAAAAAAAAAAAGAAAGAAAGTTTGAAAACCAGTGGCCTGGAAGTTCAAGATTTTTTTCATGATACCTGAGATATTTTACTCTGGATTTAGATATCTGAGCTAAACTTTGATGTGAGTCATAAGCCTTAGCCCGGGTTGTCAGGAGTTTCTGCAATTCTTTCATTCTTTGCTTCTGTTTAGTTAGGATCCGATTTCTCTCTTCTTCCAACATTTTCTTTTCCTCAAGTGATCTCCTGAGGGTAACAAACTAAGGCTTAATCCACTTTAAGCCAATGAGAATGCTGTTTAGCAAAGATTTAACATGGGATAATTCAAAATTTGAAAAAAGGCAACCTTTTGAAAAGGATCTGACTTGTAAAACTAGAAATCTTAAGACTAATATTTTCTAATCCCCCAAAATTCATAAAATGAAAAATACATTCATTTCTTAGAATACCCTCTGATGATATATCCTATATTATATAAAATATCTTATAGATACAATAATAATTTCAATATATTTTCAAATTCACAAACATAAACTCCATAGAGCTGCATACACTCATCTGGCAACCATGAGTCATTCAGTACTGTGTCTTAGTTACTTACCTTATGGCTTGTTCTCGTTTTCTGGAAGATACCGTGGGCACTGGAGGGTTGCAGGTACAAGGCACAGGCTTTACACCTGCACATCTTACTGGTGACTTACGCCTTGGAGACAAATAAGGCCAACGTGTTTCTTTTAAATTTTCTTCATCTGCTTTGATGTCTGCCAAAATTTTTTCTCTTTTAGTAGATGCATGTGGAGATGCATGAAGATCAAATGGTTTACACACCGTTAAGAGTTTTGGAGACTCGTATTCTGAGAGGTGTTTCTGATCTCTCTCAGGAAGGGCCTCAAAATCAGGAGTCCGGCACCTAGCCTTGTGTTTACACTTCAACTTTACAGCCTGTTCAGGACACCTGGGATTCCTGCATCCGCAAGCTGACCTAGAAGGCAGAGAAGATGCATTCTGTAAACGCTCCTGGGCTCTCAGCTGCGTCCTCAGGTTTCGATAGAGTTCTTCTTCTTTTAACTTGTCCTTGGTAGTTGAACCATAAGTAGATTGAGGAATGGGTCTGGCTTTAAATCGATTTGTTTTCTTTTTAGTCTTAAAAAAGTCTCTCAGCTGCTTTTCCTGGGCTGCTCGCTTCTGTTCCTCCCTTGCTATAAATTTAAATGGCTTTTGTGAGGCCAAAAGAGCTTCTTTGTTTTTCTCCTTCAGAGACCTTCTCTGTTCTTCTTTTTGCTTGATTAAATCATGGTAAAGGGGGAAAAAGACAAATGCAGGAACTGGATTGGCTCGGAATTTCTTCTTACACTCTGGATCCTCTTCTTGCTTTTTGAACAGTTTATGTGCCATTTCGATATCTGGTTTAGATTTCATGGACTCTTCTTTTTTCTTCTGCTCTCTTATCATCATTTGAAAAGGCTCCGGTACTGTAATAGTGGGCACCCATTCTTTTTGTTTCTTCCTTGTTTTTTCAGCTGCTTGGAAGCCAGTATCTTTAGAGCGAATATAATCTTCAACACAAAAATCTGTCCACATGTTGTTGATGAGCTCCTTAGCATAGGTCATCATTCTGTCTTTCTTAGGATACTTTTTTTCTAGATTGGGCAACTCCTCTTCAGAGGAGGACACATACAAGGAGGAAGACTGGCCTAAATCAGGCTCTGAAAATGATGTCATTAATGAGACAGGGTGATAGGAGTTCTTTTCTGATACAGATCTAAATGAGAAGAATAACTAGGTTATACTTTCGGTTGTATGTGACCAAATATAAAAAATTAAGAGTGACATAATTTCTTTTTTTTCCCCCCCGAGATGAAGTCTGGCTCTGTCACCCAGGCTGGAGTGCAGTGGTGTGATCTCAGCTGACTGCAACCACCGCCTCCCAGATTCAAGCAGTTCTCTTGCCTCACCTCTCGAGTAGTTGGGACTATAGGTGTGCCCAACATGCTTAGCTAATTTTTTTGTATTTTTAGTAGAGACGGGGTTTCACCATGCTAGCCAGGATGGTCTCAATCTCCTGATCTCATGATCCGCCTACCTCGGCCTCCCAAAGTGCTGGAATTACAGGTGTGATCCACTGCACTCGGACAAGAATTACACATTTTCTAAGATGAGGGTATAATCAGAAGACAGAAGCTGGACAGGGCTTGTAAAAATAATCACTTTTATTTGGAATAGAGCTGGGAGATACCCATAAATTATCTAGTTTGACTTCTTCATCTTACAGAAAAGGAACCTGAGATGGCAGAGGCTCCTCGTGTCTGACCTCTATTAAATTCTCCCCAAGCTTTCCAGAGTCACTGTCCTGAAGAATATATCTGATCATGTCACTCCCCTGCTTGAAACTTTTTGATAATTCCTCACTGTTATGAAGTCAAGCCTAGATTACAAGCCCTTCAAGACTGGCTATGCCTCTCTTTTCAGTCTTACCCCTCCACTGGCTACCCCAGTCCCCATTCTGCATTTATATGCAGTCCTGTGAAGTTCCTCACACACACTATGATTTCTTATGCCATCTTGCCAGTGCATATATGGTTTCTGCTGCCTAGAAGGCCACTACTTATTCCTCCTCCTAGACTGAACTCAGATGTGACACTTTAGTGGAAAAGTCTGGCCTGCATCCCTCCGAAAGCCTGGCATGATCAACTGCTTCTTCCTCTGTAACACTCTGTTACATCATGCTGTAATGTAATTTTTGATTCTCAGCTAGTCTCTAAGCTCCTTGAGGGCATCTTGTTTTTGACTCCTTAGTGCCCAGGCATAATCTGGCACACCGAAGACATGCAAGCATCGCTGACTGACTAGATGTGTAAGTCTCAGAGCAGGTAAGTTCACAGCAGAAATGGGTCTTGAAATTGCAGATTATTTTGAAAACATAAATGAGATTCATGTCTCTTAGTCCAGAACTCTTTGTACTAAATCATTAATGAGCTTGTATTAATCCATATATTATAAAGAGCTTTTAAAATTAAACTTTTATATTTATCATTTAAAATGGCTCAGACTAAGTTCTGTTTGTTTTGTTTGTTTTTTTATCATTTGAGTGGCCCAGACTAAGTATTTTGACACATGCCCTCAGTTCTATAGGTAGGTCAGAGATAAAAGACCAAATGGCCATCAAATGACCCTCAAACCAAAAGGTGACCTAGTAAGCTGATAAGCCATTAAACATTTTGAATAAAATCTTACTTCCATATAGCATTAAGAGTACAAAGGGGGCCGGGCGTGGTGGTGCACACCTGTAATCTAAGCACTTTGGAGGCCAAGGTGGGCGGATCACCTGAGGTCGAGAGTTCAAGACCAGCCTGACCAACATGGTGAAACTCTGTCTTAAAAAAAAAAAAAAATGTACAAAGGGATATTTAAGAGAAAATATTCTGAAATAACTTTGTTCTGTCCTTTTAAGTATACGTTTTATTTTATAGTCCACAAATAACACTGAGTTACAAGCTTACCTGGAAGAGTCACTAAGAGAGTCTTCCCTGATGACCAATGGCTGAACTTCCTTTAAATTTAATTTATCCTGGTACATTTTCTCTAATTTTGCCATAGTTTCTATGTGGGCAGCCTTCAACTCTTCTAATTTCTTGAAATATTCCTCATTAGAGTGGTAAATACCAGAAAAGTTCACAAAGTCCTCATAGCTTCTTGGTGCATGTTCATCCACCCCAGAAAAGTTGGCGTTAAAATCGGCCTGGTGGGGGGAAAACATCTGTTATATGGTAACTGGAACTGAAAGATAAATTAAGCTGACACTGATCCAAAATGCTGCTGCTTTTTTTTTTTTTTAAAGATGGGGTTTCACCATGATGGCCAGGCTGGTCTTGAACTCCTGACCTCAGGTGATCCACCCACCTCGGCCTCCCAAAGTGCTAGGATTACAGGTGTGAGCCACTGTGCCCGGCCAAAATGCTGCTTCTTAAAGAGACCACCTAGTTAGGTTATACGTTACTTATGAGCTATGCACATAGAATGAATTATTAGGTTACTTGTGTACTATGTACATTTTCCCCAGTGATATTTTAAGAATAAGAGGGAGCGAGACCAAACTGTCAGAAAATAAATGTTATTTAATCCATTTGAAAAAGGATGATTAGATTCCCAGGTCAACCAACAAAAGGTATAACAGGATAGAAACCAACCACTCTTTACAAAGTATTTCTCTAAGGAGCCTCCTGAGTTGTAAGTTTTAACTAATATGAAGAGGAACACAGTTCTTCCTGCTGCAAACCAGGCAACCACAGCCCAATGCCCTCCTTCCAGCTGCGCTCCTGCAGTGTGGCTCCAAGGACTGCCAGTGGAGAGAAGGCAGGGAATTAGAGGGAATGGAGGCAGGGACAAAGTTCTCAGCGGCTTATCAAGGAGGCAAGGGGAAGCCTTCCTCACAGTGGGGCAAGACCTTGGGAGGGAGTAAGAGGACATGGGAGGGGATAGGAAGGACTTTCAGGATAGCCGCTCCTGTGGGCACAAAGACAATAGCTCCCATGGGTGACAGGGACTTTGGAATGACAACAGAGCAAAGAAGAAAAAATGGTATAATTATTCAACACACAGGTCATGTCTAGAAGGGTCTCACTGGCTTTTTTCCCTCACTGCCTTTACATACCTTGTAGTCCTTTTTTTTTTTTTTTTTTTTTTTTTTTTTTAAAGCATCTCACTCTGTAACCTGGGCTGGAGTGCAGTGGTGTGATCTTGGCTCACTGCAACCTCCGCGTTCTCCTGCCTCAGCCTCCCAAATAGCTGGGATTACAGGCACCCACCACCACACCTAGCTAATTTTTGTATTTTTAGTAGAGATGGGGTTTCACCATGTTGGCCAGGCTAGTCTCAAACTCCTGACCTCAGGTGATCCACTCACCTCAGCCTCTCAAAGTGCTGGGATTACAGGTGTGAGCCACCATGCCCCGCCCTTTCAGTTCTTTTTATCAAAGAACTAAAGAAATAAAACCTCATTGTCTCTATAAATATAAAATTTTTAATATGTTCTCAGTTGAGAAACAATTGAAATTATTTATGACACTATGCATAAAAGGCTGCCAACCATGGTTTTAAATTTAATCTACTGTCTGGAACAGACTCAAAATGAAAAAAGTTATTATAGAAAATTATAGATGCAATCTGATAAGACTCTAGAAAATAAATCCGTTTCGCCTCTCTCAAAAGGAAAATTCAGAAGAGTCAATTATAAATAGTAGTTATAGATACGGTGTTTTTGCTTCCTATTGGAGGCTTTAAGAAGATACGGTGGTTTTTTTAGTGGGCTAAAATCAGTGTACAAGAGGACAACGTTGTACTACTTGGGGTAACTTAGAGAAAACAAATTTTTAAAAATCAGTCTTCAATTAGAAATGATATGCAGAAATTTGCTACCAACAACTCTATAAATTAGAGAACTGCTTTATGTATGTCAAACAATTCAATTAAGATAATTCTCTGGTATCTTCTGCTGTTTCTGCACGTGCTTCTCACCAAAAACTTCTTAACTGTGGGATGACTACTTTGTGAATTTCCTCAGTCATTAAATATTTGGGGGCCATCCTGCAATCACTAGCTGCTAAAAGGTACATCCTATTTTTTTTTAACTCTACCTTTGAAGCTAGGCATGGTGGTTCACACCTATAATCTCAGCACTTTGGAAGACCGAGGTGGGTGGATCACTTGAGGTCAGGAGTTCAAGACCAGCCTGGCCAACATGGTGAAACCCTAGTCTCCAATAAAACTACAAAAAATTAGCTGGGTGTGGTGGCATGTGCCTGTAGCCTCAGCTACTCGGGAGGCTGAGGCAGGAAGATCACTTGAACCCAGGAGGTGGAGGTTGCAGTGAGCCAAGATCATACCACAGCACTCCAGCTTGGGTGACAGAGAAAGACTCTGTCTCACTAAAAAAAGAAAACACAAACTCCACCTTTAAGAAGTTTCCAGTTAGCTTTGGAAAGGGCATGTATATAAATAATTGACAGCTGACTTAGAATGAAACAGAACTTCTGATTCCTGCTCACAAGCTACTTTCAGCTAAGCGGGGAGACAGATGTATGTCACAATGTCAGACACTATGAGACAAAGGCACAATTCACAGAGGTGAGCCAGACTGGAGACATATGGTTGGATGAGAACAAAGTTTGCCAGATCAGGGAGGCAGTGAAAAATAAATAAATCCAAGGCGTAGTGCTAGAACATCCAGCACCAGTAAACAGGTGGATAAATATGTCTGGAGACCTGGTGAGAAGGCTGGGCTGGAGAGCAGATACAGGAGCCACCAATTCATATAGTGCAGGTGCAGGTGCAGGTGCAGCCTTGGGTATGGAGGAGGCTGCCTGGAGGGAGTGTGGGCAATGAGATGAGGGACCTGAGAATGGAGATGCTGGAGAACACCAACATTTAAATAAGCAGTGGAAGGAGGACTGATAAGGTAGAAAGTGGTATGAGAGAGACAAAGACCAACTGATGAGGGTCTTTGGAGCTTCTGATTGAGTATTCTGACACCACATCTCTAATTTTTATCCTAAGCCATGAGAACATACCAAACTAAAAGTTATTTAACTGTCACCCAACCCTTTCACCTTTAAGGGTCATAAGGGGGCTGAAACCAGGTGACCAGCGACCAGGAGCCAGTGGTAGACAGGAAATGGAGGAAGCTTTTATTTGGCCTGAGTTTGGAAGATAGGGGAAGACTTCCTGGAGAAGCTGATATTTGAGATGAGTCATAAAGAATGGAGGCCAAGTGTGGTAGCTCATATCTGTAATCCCAGCATTTTGGTAAGCTGCAGTGTAAGGACTTCTTGAGGCCAGGAGTTCCATACCAGCCTGGGAAACACAGTGAGACACTATCTCTACAAAATGTTTTTTAAAAATTAGCTGGATGTGGTGGCTGAGGTGGAAGGATCACTTGAGCTCAGGAGGTTGAGGCTGCAGTGAGCCATGAGTGCACCACTGCACTCCAACCTGGGCAACAGAGTGTGAGACCTTGTCTCAAAAAAAAAAAAAAAAAGGCCAGGCACAGTGGCTCATGCCAGTAATCTCAGCACTTTGGGAGGCTGAGGTGGGTGGATCACTTGAGCTCAGGAGTGCAAGACCAGCCTGGCCAACATGGTGAAACCTCATCTCTACTAAAAATACAAAAATTAGCCAGTCGTGGTGGCATGTGCCTGTAGTTCCAGCTACTCAGGAGGCAGAGGCAGGAGAATTGCTTGAACCTGGGGGGCGGAGATTGCAGTCAGCTGAGATCGACCACTGCACTCCAACAATCTGGGCAACCAGGTGAAACTCTGTCTCAAAAAAAAAAAAAAAAGGGGGGGAGAGAGATCCAAGATGGCCGATTACTAGCAGCTCAGGATTGTAGCTCCCAATGAAAGCGCAGAGAACAAGTGGACGCCACACTTCCAGACAAATTTTTGTTGCCCACAGACCAGGAGATGCCCAGCGGAGGAGCCCCACGGGTTGCCAGTGCGACTCTTTTGGCCGGCACGGCGGTTCTCCGTGCGGAGTAAACGGGACTGGGTGCCCTCTTGGTCGACATCTGGAGCTCCGGGAAGGCACAGTCGCCCATTCAGCTGATTGAAAAAGGGACTGAAGAGGGAAGCCAGACTGGAGAATCCTGAGCAGAAAAGCACCACGAATCTCAACGCCACTGTTTCAGCCGGCGAAGTGGGTTGCCGCAGTGAAAATTACACAGATTCCGGCGCTGGGAATCAACAAGCTCTAAGTCCACTCAGAGACCCAATCCAGAAGTGGGCAATTGCAAAGACGACAGGTGGATAAATCCACAAAGATGGGAAGAAACCAGTGTAAAAAGGCTGAGAACACCCAAAATCAGAATGTCTCCTTCTACAGGGGATCGCAGTTCCTCATCAGCAACGGAACAAGGCCTGATGGAGAATGAGTGCGATGAATTAACAGAATTAGGCTTCAGAAAGTGGATAACAAGAAACTTCTGTGAGCTAAAAGAACATGTTCTAACCCAATGTAAAGAAGCTACGAATCTTGAAAAAAGGTTTGACAAAATGCTAATGAGAATAGACAATTTAGAGAGGAACATAAGTGAATTAATGGAGCTGAAAAACACAATACGAGAAATCCGCGAAGTATGCACAAGTTTTAACAGTCGAATTGATCAAGCAGAAGAAAGGATATCAGAGGTCGAAGACCAACTTAATGAAATGAAACGAGCAGACAAGATTAGAGAAGAAAGAGTAAAAAGGAATGAGCAAAGTCTCCAAGAAATATGGGACTATGTGAAAAGACCTAATCTACGTTTGATAGGTGTACCTGAATGTGACGAAGAGAATGAATCCAAGCTGGAAAATATTCTTCAGGATATTATCCAGGAAAACTTTCCTAACCTAGTAAGGCAGGACAATACTCACAACTCCAGGCAATACAGAGAACACCACAAAGATATTCCTCAAGAAGAGCAACCCCAAGACATATAATTGTTAGATTCACCAGGGTTGAAATAAAGGAGAAAATACTAAGGGCAGCCAGAAAGAAAGGTCAGGTTACCCACAAAGGGAAGCCTATCAGACTCACAGCAGATCTCTCAGCAGAAACCCTACAAACTAGAAGAGAGTGGGGGTTAATATTCAATATCCTTAAAGAAAAGAACTTTCAACCCAGAATCTCATATCCAGCCAAACTAAGCTTCATAAGTGAAGGAAAAATAAAATTTTTTGCAAACAAGCAAGTACTCAGAGATTTCATCACCACCAGGCCTGTTTTACAAGAGCTT